>CM055270.1:62332344-62583403 GCA_029237695.1 Conchocele bisecta | reverse complement strand
ACATTGGGCACAGGATCGCGCTTTCTGCTAGCAGTGCGACAATGATGATAAAGCGGCTTTAATGAATGATAAACACCCATGTGAAGTATCAAGGTATTGGGTGAAGCAGTTGCAGAGATATAGTACACAAAAAACAAAAAATTTAACAAAAAAATCAAAGTAATTTGACCTTTGAACATTGCACGTAATTTGACCTTACATTGGCCACAGGGGCCGCACGGTTGGGGGTTAGAATGAAAATATGGATGATGTAAACACCCATGTGAAGTTTCAAGGTAATGGGCGAAGCAGTTGCAGAGATATAGTATAACGAAAAAGATTTTAACCAAAAAACTTTAACCAGACGTACGTTAAAAGTTAACGTTGAAAATGGCTAAGTCAATTACGTAGAAATAATAGGTGAAGGTGAAAAAATTGTCACATGTTTGGATAGTTGTATGTGGTAGGCACCCCTTGGTTATGAAGCTGTGAAAGTTTGGTGGTCCTAGGTGGTACAGTACCAAAGAAATGGACTTAAACACGAAAACTTAACATTGTAAACGCGAAAACTTAACATTGAAAATGGCTAAGTCGACTACGCGGAAAAAATTGGGTCAAGATAAAAAAAAAGTAACATGTTGGATAGTGATATGTGGTGGGCACCCCTTGATTATGAAGCTGTGAAAGTTTGGTGGTCCTAGGTGGTACAGTAACAAAGAAATGGACTCAAACACGAAAACTTAACATTGATTGTGGACGGCCCGCCCGCCCGCCGCCCGCCCGCCCGGCTTTCGCCAATCCAATAGCCTGGATTTTTTTTAAAAAAACCTGGCTAAAAATAGGGAAATTCCGAGTCCGAAAGGGGGAGATAATCCATGATGGAGGGTCGGATCAAAAATCCGAATTCACTTTGCGCATCTGCACATGATAACGAAGCTACATACCAAATATCAGCCCCGCGAGGTATGAAGGTGAAAAAGTTTTTTTTTTTCGAGTTTTACAAGGAAAAAGTTGGAAATTCTGAGATCCGAAAGGGGAAAAATAATCCATGAAAGGAGGGGTTGGAATCAAAAATCCGAATTCACTTTGCGCATGTGCACATGATAACGAAGCTACATAGCAAATATCAGGCGCGTAGGTATGAAGGTGAAAAAGGTGTTTCGAGTTACAAGGAAAAAATGGGAAATTCTGAGTCCGAAAGGGGGAGATAATCGATGATGGAGGGTTGGATGAAAAATCCGAATTCACTTTGCGCATCTGCACATGATAACGAAGGTACATACCAAATATCAGGCGCGTAGGCATGAAGGTGAAAAAGTTTTTCGAGCTACAAGGAAAAAATGGGAAATTCTGAGTCCGAAAGGGGGAGATAATCCATGATGGAGGGTCAGATGAAAAATCCGAATTCACTTTGCGCATCTGCACATGATAACGAAGGTACATACCAAATATCAGGCTCGTAGGCATGAAGGTGAACAAGTTTTTCGAGTTACAAGGAAACAAGAAACGAGGCAAAGCCACGAAGGCCAGGTTTTTTCCAAGCATGGACCCTTGGATAACACAATTATACCCACTTTTTGTAGACTAGATGGCCGTGGCCTGCATTTCGCGTCTTGGGGCGAGGCATGGACACTAAAAAAATAGATATAGTAGATGGAAAAACTTTAACGAAAAAACTTTAACCGTACAGGACAGGACACACGGACGTACGGACGTACGGACGGACGGACGTATGCCAAAATGCCGACGATATCGCGCTTTCCGCAAGCGGGTGCGACAATGATGATAAACACCCATGTGAAGTATCAAGGTAATGGGTGAAGCAGTTGCAGAGACATAGTACACAAACAAATTTTAACAAATAAATTCAAAGTAATTTGACCTTGACATTGCGCACAGGGGCCGCACGGTTGGGGGTTAGAGTGAAAATATGGACGATGATAAACACCCATGTGAAGTTTCAAGGTAATGGGCGAAGCAATTGCAGAGATATAGTATAAGAAAAAAGTTTTAACCAAAAAATTTAACTAGACGTACGTTAAAAAGTTAACGTTGAAAATGGCTAAGTCAATTACGTAGAAATAATAGGAGAACGTAAAAAAATGGTTACATAAGTCGACTGCGCGGAAAAAAATGGGTCAAGTTAAAAAAAAGTAACATGTTGGATAGTGATATGTGGTGGGCACCCCTTGATTATGAAGCTCTGAAAAAGTTTGGTGGTCCTTAACGGTGGTTGGTACAGTACCAAAGAAATGGACTTAAACACGAAACTCAACATTGAAAACGCAAAAAAACTTAACATTGAAAATGGCTAAGTCGATTGCGCGGAAAAAATGGGTCAAGTTAAAAAAAAGTAACATGTTGGATAGTGATATGTGGTGGGCACCCCTTGATTATGAAGCTCTGAAAGTTTGGTGGTCCTAGGTGGTACAGTACCAAAGAAATGGACTTAAACACGAAAACTCAACATTGAAAACGCAAAAACTTAACATTGAAAATGGCTAAGTCGATTGCGCGGAAAAAATGGGTCAAGTTAAAAAAAAAGTAACATGTTGGATAGTGATATGTGTGGGCACCCCTTGATTATGAAGCTGTGAAAGTTTGGTGGTCCTAGGTGGTACAGTACCAAAGAAATGGACTTAAACACGAAAACTTAACATTGAAAACGCGAAAACTTAACATTGAAAATGGCTAAGTCGATTGCGCGGAAAAAATGGGTCAAGTTAAAAAAAAAGTAACATGTTGGATAGTGATATGTGGTGGGCACCCCTTGATTATGAAGCTGTGAAAGTTTGGTGGTCCTAGGTGGTACAGTACCAAAGAAATGGACTTAAACACGAAAACTTAACATTGAAAACGCGAAAAACTTAACATTGAAAATGGCTTTTAAAGTCGATTGCGGCGAAAAAATGGGTCAAGTTAAAAAAAAAGTAACATGTTGGATAGTTATATGTGGTGGGCACCCCTTGATTATGAAGCTGTGAAAGTTTGGTGGTCCTAGGTGGTACAGTAACAAAGAAATTCTGAGTCCGAAAGGGGGAGATAATCCATGATGGAGGGTTGGATGAAAAATCCGAATTCACTTTGCGCATCTGCACATGATAACGAAGGTACATACCAAATATCAGGCGCGTAGGTATGAAGGTGAAAAAGTTTTTCGAGTTACAAGGAAACAAGAAACGAGGCAAAGCCACGAAGGCCAGGTTTTTTCCAAGCATGGACAATTGGATAACATAATTATACCCACTTTTTGTAGACTAGATGGCCGTGGCCTGCATGTCGCACCTTGGGGCGAGGCATTGACACTAAAAAAATAGATATAGTAGATGGAAAAATTTTAACAAAAAAACTTTAACCGGACACTCGAACGTATGGACGGACGGACAGACGGACGGACATATGCCAAAATGCCGACGATATCGCGCTTTCCGGAAGCGGGTGCGACAATGATGATAAACACCCATGTGAAGTATCAAGGTAATGGGTGAAGCAGTTGCAGAGAAAAGTAATTTGACCTTGACATTGATCACAGGGGCCGCACGGTTGGGGGTTAGAATGAAAATATGGACGATGATAAACACCCATGTGAAGTTTCAAGGTAATGGGCTTAGCAGTTGCAGAGATATAGTATAAGAAAAATGTTTTAACCAAAAAATTTAACCAGACGTACGTTAAAAAGTTAACGTTGAAAATGGCTAAGTCAATTACGTAGAAATAATAGGTGAAGGTAAAAAAAATGGTCACATGTTGGATAGTTGTATGTGGTAGGCACCTCTTGGTTATGAAGCTGTGAAAGTTTGGTGGTCCTAGGTGGTACAGTACCAAAGAAATGGACTTAAACACGAAAACTTAACATTGTAACCGCGAAAACTTAACATTGAAAATGGCTAAGTTGACTGCGCGGAAAAAATGGGTCAAGTTAAAAAAAAAGGAAACATGTTGGATAGTGATATGTGGTGGGCACCCCTTGATTATGAAGCTGTGAAAGTTTGGTGGTCCTAGGTGGTACAGTAACAAAGAAATGGACTCAAACACGAAAACTTAACATTGATTGTGGACGCCGCCCGCCGCCCGCCCACCGCCCGCCCGCCCGCCCGGCTTTCGCCAATCCAATAGCCTGGATTTTTTTAAAAAAAACCTGGCTAAAAATGGGAAATTCTGAGTCCGAAAGGGGGAGATAATCGATGATGGAGGGTTGGATGAAAAATCCGAATTCACTTTGCGCATCTGCACATGATAACGAAGGTACATACCAAATATCAGGCGCGTAGGCATGAAGGTGAAAAAGTTTTTTGAGTTACAAGGAAAAAATGGGAAATTCTGAGTCCGAAAGGGGGAGATAATCCATGATGGAGGGTCGGATGAAAAATCCGAATTCACTTTGCGCATCTGCACATGATAACGAAGCTACATACCAAATATCAGGCGCGTAGGTATGAAGGTGAAAAAGTTTTTTGAGCTACAAGGAAAAAAATGGGAAATTCTGAGTCCGAAAGGGGGAGATAATCCATGATGGAGGGTCGGATGAAACATCCGAATTCACTTTGCGCATCTGCACATGATAACGAAGCTACGGTACATACCAAATATCAGGCGTGTAGGTATGAAGGTGAAAAAGTTTTTCGAGTTACAAGGAAAAAATGGGAAATTCCGAGTCCGAAAGGAGGAGAAAATCGATGATGGAGGGTTGGATGAAAAATCCGAATTCACTTTGCGCATCTGCACATGATAACGAAGCTACATACCAAATATCAGGCGCGTAGGTATGAAGGTGAAAAAGTTTTTCCAGTTACAAGGAAAAATGGGAAATTCTGAGTCCGAAAGGGGGAGATAATCCATGATGGAGGGTCGGATGAAAAATCTGAATTCACTTTGCGCATCTGCACATGATAACGAAGGTACATACCAAATATCAGGCGCGTAGGTATGAAGGTGAAAATGTTTTTCAAGTTACAAGAAACGTGACGGACGTACAGACGGACGGACACTCGTGACGAAAACAATATACCCATTTTTTCCCAAAAAAAGTGGGTATAATTATAAGCCATTTACCCGAGCGTTAAGGTTTCGAAAGCACCAAGTCTGTGACCTTGACCCTGGGCTTAGCGGGGCGGGACGAATGTGGATTTGTCACAGGGTGGTAGAGGACCATTGGAGCAATGCGTGTGTGCAATGTGAAGCAGATCCGAGGAAGGAAACAGAAATTATAAGCCATTTACCCGAGCGTTAAGGTTTTGAATGCACCAAGTCTGTGACCTTGACCCTGGGCTTAGCGGGTGCGGGACGAATGTGGATTTGTCACAGGGCGGTAGAGGACCATTGGAGCAATGCGTGTGTGAAATGTGAAGCAGATCCGAACCAGGAAACAGAAATTAGAAGCCATTTACCCGAGCGTTAAGGTTTCGAACGCACCAAGTCTGTGACCTTGACCCTGGGCTTAGTGCGGGCGGGACAAATGTGGATTTGTCACAAGGTGACAGAGGACCATTGGAGCAATGTGTGTGTGAAATGTGAAGCAGATCCAAGGAAGGAAACACAAATTACAAGACATTTACCCAAGCGTTAAGGTTTCAAACGCACCAAAGTCTGTGACCTTGACCCTGGGCTTAGTGGGGGCGGGACGAATGTGGATTTGTCACAGGGCGGGAGAGGACCATTGGAGCAATGCGTGTGTGAAATGTGAAGCAGATCCGAGCAAGGAAACAGAAATTATAAGCCATTTACCCAGCGTTCAGGTTTCGAACGCACCAAGTCTGTGACCTTGACCCTGGGCTTAGCGGGGGCGGGACGAATGTGGATTTGTCACAGGGCGGTAGAGGACCATTGGAGCAATGCGTGTGTGCAAACTGAAGCAGATCCAAGGAAGGAAACAGAAATTATAAGCCATTTACCCAGCGTTAAGATTTTGAACGCACCAAGTCTGTGACCTTGACCCTGTTAAGGTTTCAAACGCACCAAGTCTGTGACCTTGACCGGAGGCTTAGTGGGGGCGGGACGAATGTGGATTTGTCACAGGCCGGTAGAGGACCATTGGAGCAATGCGTGTGTGAAATGTGAAACAGATCCGAGTAAGGAAACAGAAATTATAAGCCGTTTACCGAGCGTTAAGGTTTCGAACGCACCAAAGTCTGTGACCTTGACCTTGGGCTTAGTGGGGGCGGGACAAATGTGGATTTGTCACAGGGCGGTAGAGAACCATTGGAGCAATGCGTGTGTGAAATGTGAAGCAGATCGGAGCAAAGAAACAGAAACTAGAAATGTGGCCTGTCGGCACACGAATGCCCCCGCTGGCAGCCAAAGAAAACGAGGCATATTTGATTATAAGCCATTTACGCGAGCGTTAAGGTTTCAAACGAACCAAGTCTGTGACCCTGACCCTGGGCTTAGCGGGGGCGGGACGAATGTGGATTTGTCACAGGGCGGCAGAGGAAAATCGGAGCAATGCGTGTGTGAAATGTGAAGCAGATCCGAGCAAGGAAACAGAAATTATAAGACATTTACCCGAGCATTAAGGTTTTGAACGCACCAAGTCTGTGACTTTGACCCTGGGCTTAGCGGGAGCGGGACGAATGTGGATTTGTCACAGGACGGTAGAGGACCATTGGAGCACTGTGTGTGTGAAATATGAAGCAGATCCGAGCAAAGAAACAGAAATTATAAGCCATTTACCCAAGCGTTAAGGTTTTGAACGCACCAAGTCTGTGTCCTTGATGCTGGGATTAGCGGGGGCAGGACGAATGTGGATTTGTCACAGGACAGTACAGGACCTTTGGAGCACTGTGTGTGTGAAATGTGAAGCAGATCCGAGCAAATAAACAGAAATTATAAGCCATTTACCCGAGCGTTCAGGTTTCGAATGCACCCAGTCTGTGACCTTGACCCTGTGCTTAGCAGGAGCGGGACGAATGTGGATTTGTCACAGGATGGTAGAGAACCATTGGAGCAATGTGTGTGTGAAATGTGAAGCAGATCCGAGCAAAGAAACAGAAATTATAAGCCATTTACCCGAGCGTTAAGGTTTCAAATGCACCAAGTCTGTGACCTTGACCCTGGGCTTAGCGGGGGCAGGACGAATGTGGATTTGTCACAGGGTGGCAAAGGACCATTGGAGCAATGTGTGTGTGAAATGTGAAGCAGATCCGAGCAAGGAAACAGAAATTATAAGCTATTTACCCGAGCGTTAAGGTTTCGAACGCACCAAGTCTGTGACCTTGACCGTGGGCTTAGCGGGGGCGGGACGAATGTGGATTTGTCAGAGGGCGGTAGAGGACCATTGGAGCCAAGCGTGTGTGAAATGTCAAGCAGATCCGAGCAAGCAAACAGAAATTATAAGCCATTTACCCGAGCGTTAAGGTTTCGAATGCACCAAGTCTGTGACCTTGACCGTGGGCTTAGCGGGGGCGGGACGAATGTGGATTTGTCACAGGGCGGTAGAGGACCATTGGAGCCAAGCGTGTGTGAAATGTCAAGCAGATCCGAGCAAGCAAACAGAAATTATAAGCCATTTACCCGAGCGTTAAGTTTTCGGGACGTACGTACGTACGGTTACGTACGTTACGTACGTACGGACGTTGGTAACACTATATGCCCCCCTCACCATTCGGTGGCGGGGGCATGAAAATAAACGTTGCGCATCTACTCATCATAAGGAAGCTACATACCAAGTTTCAGGTCTGTAGCTATTACGGTTTATAAGTTTTACTACTTACAAGGTTGGTGACAGAAGGACGGAAGGACGGGACTATTGTGGTGGGGCATAATAAAAAGAGACAACATATGCAATTTTCACTTGTCAAGGGCCATAATTCTTCCAATACTAGATGAACCCGCATCAAAAACCCCAGGTGCACAACTTCACATTGTGACAAACATTTCTGTAAAGTTCGCAACTCTAACTCAAACACTTTTGGAAATACGCGCGACACAAATACAAATTTGTGACGAAATTTGTGATCGACAAAATTGCCAATTTTCTCAAAGTCAAGGGTTGTAATTCCATCCTTACTGGATGATTCCGCAAACAAAATAAACACAAGTTAATCAAAGAACTGAAAGAACTGAAACTGTATCGCCAGAAAAACAAAAAGTAGGAAAGTGTGCCTGCCCCACATTGATGATGCCCCCATCGGTAGACTTTATAACAATCTCGATCTGTAGCCTATTTCATCAACATTGCAAAGTATACTTTAGTAGCAAAGTATACTTTGAGGGAGAAAGTTTCAATTTTATGATAAATTTATTAATGTTTATTATACTGAATTTATTACATTATCACAGCCAATTTGGCTGTGATAATGTAATAAATTCAGTATAATAATTCTGCATACTTTTAATCATGAAATATATGCATTTGTTAGTTCTATATGAAATAATGCATTTCAGGAAAAATAAATGATTACTCCCTCAAAGTATACTTTGCTAGTAAAGTATACTTTGCAATGTTGGTGAAATCGGCTACTGGTGTGGGGTGCATTAATTACACCCGTCGTAGACATACATTTCATAACCAACTTACAGCAGAATGATATACATTTGATTTGATACTTTTACCATGAAAATATTATGAAATATGACTTATAACCGCGTATAAAAGGTTTTTTTACAACATAATAAATACGCGAGTTCCGGCAAATAAATTTGTCCGCAAAATTGGCGACCAACAGCCATATTTAATGCTTCTAAAAATAGATACAGAGCTCCAGATAAGGTGCGTATTTCCTTAAATACCCAATTAAAATTGCCAAAAACTCAACTGAAGTGAGAAGTAGTGAGTATCAAAAAGAAATAAAAAATTTGTGGTACCTTTACCAGGCTGCAGAAAACAATAAGCATATCCTTGTCCCACACCTGTGCATATGATGGATACTTTTTCTCGCCCTCCTACTAGCTCCCTCGCCACTTTCTAGATATGCCCATGTTCATTGACCTGCTGCTAGTGTGAAAGTCAACTATTTCATTCTGCCTTCTATGTTTTTTCAGTGGTTCTATCTAATAGCCATGATTTACAAATGGGTGTAAACACAGTTTTCACCTTCAAAATAGACTCTCAGCCAGTCTAGACGAGTATTTACATAATTATTGATAAATTAAAAATAGAATGTGTGCGTCCTTTTGACCTAGACCATGACACTTTCTGACCGATTCACGATACGCTACAAAATAAGGATCCATCAGCGAGCTGAAATGACAGAAATGTTGAAAATAAACACTATGTTCTCGATTCAAATATTTTTAATTTATCATACATAATGTATATCTGCTGTTGTTTTTATATAAAAATTTCATTTGAACAAGATTTCTTCAAGAAAAGAAAACATCCCTACACATTGTGTAAAGTAAGCCGTGTGTAGTGTAGACTATTCATAGAAATCGCATCACACGTGGAATTCCAAACTGTAGGATTTTAGGCTGACAACAACTAAATAACTGTCTATCAAGAACTGCTTTATGCAACAACAGGTAAAACTAGAGGATTGTTTTTCAGACAAAAACATATGTCTCCCCTAATACCACCATTGCATGTTATCAGGACTTGGAAAAGTAGAATTTAAGGCAGCAACAGCATATATGTAGCTACCTTGTATTTTCTGCATACTTTTGAAGATAAGCGCGACACAAGTTGAATATCCCCACTTTTCACTAAGTCAAGGACCATAACTCTGTAAATACAGGATGAATCCACATCTAAAACCGCAGGTGTGCAACTTCAGACGATGACCAGTATTCTTGTAAAGCTTCGCGACTAACTGAAATACTTTTGGAGATACGCGCGACACAAGTTGAAAATCCCCAATTTTCGCTAAGTCAAGGGCCATAACTGTGTAAATACAGGATGAATCCGCATCTAAAACCCCAGGTGCGCAACTTCACACGATGACAAGTATTCCTGTAAAGTTTCACGACTGTAACTCAAAAACCTTTGGAGATATGCACGACACAAATTTTGTGATGGGCAGACGGACGGACGGACGGACGGACGGACGGACGTTCAAACATTTGGGAGTTATGAGCTATTTGTTCTTTAAAAGATCAAAGGAATAGCTCCTAAATTTCAATAGAATTAGGAGCTTACGGAATGAATCAAAGGAATCTTATTGTCTTAGGCTCCGCCCCTTAACTCTTAACTCCTGGATGTTGGCCCGGACGGACGGACGGAAACGGACGGATGGACGGACAACCAAGCCAAAACCAATATGTCTCCCCATTGGCCAGTAGGTGGGCGAGAATATATTTTACCCAATTAAAATGTTTAAATACTCATTTGCTTCAGAAATGATGGAGTGACAATACTCAATTACTAATTTCTTATCTGGAGCCCTGAGATAAATAAAATGGCAATACCTAAAAATTAGTAACAAACATTGGCTGCTGACTTAGGTAACTGCATCTGATGATACAGTAAAAATCAGCTGTTCACGAAGTCAAGGTCCATAACTCTGCACAGACTCTATGAATCTGCATCAAAATCACTGGATGCACAACTCCACATGTTGATAAACATTCCTAAGGTTTCATGACTGTAGCTCGAATAGTTTTTCAGTTATGTGCAACACAAGTGGAAAATCGTCACTTTTCACTAAGTCATTTGGAACATCTTCATTTTGTTTGTTTGGCATAACGTTGGCACATAATATGAATAGGTAATTATGGTGGTGCAGCCAGCCAATCAAATTCGCTGCAGGTGTTATTACACGTGTGTCATATCACATTTATGAAATGGGTTTCAATATAGGAATGAATGGCCTTTTTGTGGAATTTATCGGGGTATAAACTTGGAAAAGCCGCGAGAATATTGGACGAAGGCCGGAAGGCCTCGTCCAGTATTCCCGCGACTTTTCCAAGTTTATATCCCAGATAAATTCCACAAAGAGGCCATTCATTCCTTATAATTCCAGCATTTGAAATAAATTCATCAAGAAAATGTGTTTATTTTCCGTTTTCTTAAGAATTATTTTAACTGCGCCTCACGGTTACGGAAAGTAGTTTGGCGTGGGAGTTTACTGGGATATAAATTTTGGACAGACTTGCTATGGGCCAATCAAATGTTAGGGAATTGTGTAAATATTTTTGTGCTGGAATTATCACGTCATAACAAGGTCTTCATGTGATAAAATAATTTATGTATGCCAGTGACTGTGCATGAAGCGAAAAACCACATATTATTGTATATCTGAGACACAGCCACTTAAAAGTGACTATGTTTCAGACGGTACCTCCGAAGATGAATTTATCAAAAACAGTTGAGATATATCAATGAATAACAGAGCTCCAGATAAGCTGCCTATTTGCTTAAAATACCCAATTAAAATTGCCAAAAACCCAATTGAAACCAGATAGAAGTAGCGAGTATCAAAAAGCAATACAATAGTTGTGCAACCTTTATCATGCTGCAGAAAACAATAAACAGGCCACAAATATAGCATATTTTTCTTATTTTCCATGAAAACACATCTTGGTATTTCATTAGAATTGTCTCCCTAGGAGACAATTCTAATGGAATGCCAAGACTTGTTTTCATTTCAAAGGTACTCAACATTGGAAGTGAAGACTCCAAATGACATTACAAGGTGATAGATAGATTGGAAAACACCCAAATATATTCAGGTGGACCAATTAAGCAAACAAACTGAGGTAGGTGTGAAATTATTTTGTTTTGTTTGATATGTTTTGAAAATTAGTGTCAACCAAATCGATCTTGGCAGCCAGGCGCTTAGCGCAATTTATCCAAGCGTTTATGTGATCGAGATAACAGTCGAGATAGAGAACATATACAGCGTGATACGTCTACTTACAAAAGTCATCGTCAGCGTCGGCCGACATCGATGGGTCAGCCTCTGTCAGCCAGCCATCATGGGTCGGAGTGGGCAACAGCAGAATAAGTTGATCTGTAACATATCACCAAATGTCAACAGCTAAGGTCATTTTAGGCCGGGTTAATGGGGTCAAATCCCATATGTTACCAGTTGTGATGGCGGGTAAATCCCAAAATCCGAACTGAATATTTACAGAAAATATATATTCAGCCCTGAAATTAGAATGACCGGACCTGGTGCTAGGTCCTCACCACACCAGAGTCACTTAGCCCTACTTCCTAAAAGTAACAGGATTAGTACTACTCTTATTACTTTTATAATGGGTAAAACTGGATATAACTCACATACCAGAAAACAAACACATGTACCTGAGGGTTAAACCAGGGATAACAGGATTCCATTAAGGATGAATCAATTTGTTATATTTACCCACACCCGGGGACCGTTTCACTAAACTTTGCACGACTAAAATGTTCGTAAGTGCAAATTTAGGATCGTCTGGAAATTTCAATTGATGGATTTACATTTATTGAGCATAGGCTGCATATGCAGCCTATGCTCAATAAATGTAAATCCAATAATTGTTAACAAGAAAACATTGTTAATGTGAAATTTACAGACTATCATAAGTTTGCACTTACGAACATTGTAGTTGTACGAAGTTTTAATAGTGAAATGGCTCACAGTTTCTGTAAATATATTTATTATACCGTGTTGCAAATTATAGGCATTGTATCAGTCAATTTCACATCACATGATAAAATTATTCTACCGTGTTGCCAGCTTCACAACACAGTGGGCAATATTCAAGGGAAATATTCTAACATTACTCTCCATCCCAAAAATACCCAAAGCGTAATCATCCATGGAAACAGCCGAATTCTGGTTGAACTGCCGCAGCATTTAAAATAGAAACAAAACGTGCGAAGGCATACCAGTACTGAGTGGGGTATAGAAAAAATATAATATTCATATTTTTGCAACAAATATTACATATATATTCATCTTGTGGTGTGAAATTTCCATATTTCACTGCTCGATGAACATCATACATTACATGTCATATTTGTTGCAAAATTTTTATTATCCTCTATATATTAAAATGATAATACGCCAGATGCAAATGAGATCGTTATAGAAAATGTTTTGTGATAAATACTTCGTCCGTGAATGATGCTGTGCATACATGTATGCTATAAACATAATCTAACATTTGTATTGATAATATCATATTTATACATCGAGTAAACTCGTTGATGGATGTCCTTGTTTTTTTATGAAATCAATAAACTCATTTAACGCTTACACTACTATCTTAATTTTTTGTTGTCTGCTGTTTATTTTCTATTTTCCATTTTTATCATCAAAACGATGCTTTGACAGAACTTTAGAATAATTTACAACATGATTTGTTAAACCATGTTATTATTGAGAAATAAGGCAAGATAAAAACAACAGCAGACGACAATTGTTGTGGTGTGTAGCGGTCTAAGGGTTAATAAATATATTAAATAGTCACTCTTATAAGATCCTTTATGTATATATAGAGAAAATGGTGATAGTGTCTTTTGATATCAAATTTATCAGGCAAGGCAAGGAAATGCGTAGGAATTCCTGCCGTTTCAGAGCCGAGCGTGATAAGCTTGTTATTAACAGACACTAGGCTGGTATTCTATTTATCAGGTAAGGTTTTATGCTAGCCAATGGTCAAATATACCGTAATAAACATAAATATTCGGACACCATTTATTTGGAGGAAATGCATAGAAATATATGGTTTCCCCATAATAGTGAGCGTGCCAATATTAACCCATTACAGACGGGATACACTTTTAGTAGTATGAACCTTTTGAGAGAAAAATATCCCTATTTTCTTTATATCCTTTGGAAAGTATATGTTGTTACCACTCATTTGAACCGTCTCAACGAGACGGTTCAAATGAGTGGTAACAACATATACCTTTATCGATGAATGAACAAAATAATGAGATTTTTTCAACAAAAATCAGAGTATCCTCAGCATGAAATGGGTTAAGGGTTATAGAGTATGACAGTAGTGGTTTAATCACAATAGCCATGTACTTGTATTCTATTTGATACTAATAGGAGTTTCCTAAAGCAACCCGTGTCCGAATATTTAGGGTTATTATATTAAAATAGTTTTCACTGATAAGAACGCGGACATCATTACATTGTGTTATTACACTGACGTTATTCGGTAACATCATGTGACGACATTCGATCAATGAAACGTTAGTTTTCAATTTGTTGTAACCCAGATATTCGTACGAGGCCAATGCCTGATACAACATTATAGTAACAGGCGATACATATTCGGCCAACACAAAACTGGTTACCTGATAAAATCAGAATAAACATGACTGCTGACACAGGCATAAAATCAGAATAAACACGACTGCTGACACAGGCATAAAATCAGAATAAACACGACTGCTGACACAGGCATAAAGTCAGAATAAACACGACTGCTGACACAGGCATAAAATCAGAATAAACATGACTGCTGACACAGGCATAAAATCAGAATAAACACGACTGCTGACACAGGCATAAAATCAGAATAAACATGACTGCTGACACAGGCATAAAATCAGAATCAACACGACTGCTGACACAGGCATAAAATCAGAATAAACACGACTGCTGACACAGGCATAAAATCAGAATAAACACGACTGCTGACACAGGCATAAATATCAGAATCAACACGACTGCATGACACAGGCATAAAACTCAGAATAACACGACTGCTGACACAGCATAAAATCAGAATAAACACGACTGCTGACACAGGCATAAAAATCAGAATCAACACGACTGCTGACACAGGCATAAAAATCAGAATCAAACACGACTGCTGACACAGGCATAAAATCAGAATAAACACGACTGCTGACACAGGCATAAAATCAGAATAAACACGACTGCTGACACAGGCATAAAATCAAATCAGAATCAACACGACTGCTGACACAGGCATAAAATCAGAATAAATCAGAATGACTGCTGACACAGGCATAAAATCATGAATAAAACAGGCAATAAAACAAATGACTGCTGACACAGGCATAAAATCAGAATAAACACGACTGCTGACACAGGCATAAAATCAGAATAAACATGACTGCTGACACAGGCATAAAATCAGAATAAACACGACTGCTGACACAGGCATAAAATCAGAATAAAACACGACTGCTGACACAGGCATAAAATCAGAATAAACACGACTGCTGACACAGGCATAAAATCAGAATAAACACGACTGCTGACACAGGCATAAAATCAGAATAAAAAACACGACTGCTGACACAGGCATAAAATCAGAATAACACACGACTGCTGACACAGGCATAAAATCAGAATAAACACGACTGCTGACACAGGCATAAAATCATAATCAACATGACTGCTAGACTACATGCTATAAAATCAGAATAAACATGACTGCTGACACAGGCATAAAATCAGAATAAACACGACTGCTGACACATCAGGCATAAAATCATGAACTACACAGCACTGGCTGACACAGGCATAAAATCAGAATAAACACGACTGCTGACACAGGCATAAAATCAGAATCAACACGACTGCTGACACAGGCATAAAATCAGAATAACACACGACTGCATGACACACAGGCATAAAATCGAAATAAACATGACTGCTGACACAGGCATAAAATCAGAATAAACACGACTGCTGACACAGGCATCAAAATCACAGAATAAAAATGACTAGCTGACACAGGCATAAAATCAGAATAAAACATGACTGCTGACACAGGCATAAAATCAGAATAAAAAATGACTGCTGACACAGGCATAAAGTCAAGATAAAAAGACTGCTGACACAGGCATCATCAGAATAAAAATGACTGCTGACACAGGCATAAAATCAGAATAAACACGACTGCTGACACAGGCATAAAATCAGAATAAAAATGACTGCTGACACAGGCATAAAATCAGAATAAAAATGACTGCTGACACAGGCATAAAATCAGAATAAAATGACTGCTGACACAGGCATAAAATCAGAATCAAACATGACTGCTGACACAGGCATAAAATCAGAATAAAAACATGACTGCTGACCAGGCATCAAAGTGACAGAATAAACATGACTGCTGACACAGCATAAAATCAGAATAAAAAATATGACTGCTGACACAGGCATAAAGTCAGAATAAAAATGACTGCTGACACAGGCATAAAATCAGAATAAACATGACTGCTGACACAGGCATAAAATCAGAATAAAAATGACTGCTGACACAGGCATAAAATCATAAAATGCTAATCTAAAACACGACTGCTGACACAGGCATAAAATCAGAATCAACATGACTGCTGACACAGGCATAAAATCAGAATACAAATGACTGCTGACACAGGCATTCGGCATGTTTCTGTTTTCTTCGGTATTACTATAACAACAAGGCTTCTAGCTCTGGTTGGCTATTTTATTAAGACTGGCATTAATATTTTGACGGAAAGTGCACATGTATTTTGAGAAGTATTGTTATCTTGCAGAAATACTTATATAATTCTGCAAAGAAACTAGAAAATGTGGCCTGTCGGCGCACTTAGGGTCCCCATTTGAAAACTGTTACAAAAACTTTCAAATAAATAAACAGACAGACGGACGGACGTACGATAAATAATTAATTAATTATGATTTAATGGGGAAGGATGTATCGTTACTATTAAAGTAATGCATGTGTGCAATATGAAGATATTAGCTGAAGGCAAAGAGAAATTACAGATGATTTTCAGAAATTCTTATAAAACCTTTAAAAAAAATAAACAGACAAATTGATGCACGTACGATCAGTAGGGCGCGTAATTGTATGAATGTGGAATGATGTATAGTTACTAAGTAATGCATGGGTGCAATATGAAGATATTAGCTGAAGGCAAACATAAACTAGATTTGTCAGTAAGCGGGGGCTTACGGAATACCCCCCCCCCACGCGTCAGCCCTGACCTAGAATGAATTCCAGCTCGCATACTATCATTTTCAGATAAAAGACTATGTCAGCACATATGGAGAGTGCGATGGTGGTTCCAGTTCAAAAAAGCAAACTAGACATTCTAAGTCCGTGACCTTGACCCCTGGCATAAACGGGGGTCGTAGGTTTGTTGCAGAATGATGTATGAGTGTCAGAGAAGGGCCGGGTAAAATATCACTGCATTCCGCAAAGGGAAAGAGAAGTTATAAGGAAATTTACATTTGTTAAGTTTTAGTTTTTTTCTAAGTTTATAAGTCCGTGACCTTGACCCCTGGCATAAATGGGGGTCGTAGGTTTGTTGCAGAATGATGTATGAGTGTCAGAGAAGGGGCGGGTAAAATATGAAAGATTTCCGCAAAGGGAAAGAGAAGTTAAAAGGAAATTTACAATTGTTAAGTTTTGTGATGGACGGAAACACGGAAACTCGGACGGACGGACGGACAAGCTGACTCTAGTATACCCCCCCCGCAACGAAGGGGGGGTATAATTATAGGTGATTTGAGAAACTATTACAAAAACTTTCAAATAAATAGACAGACAGACAGACGTGCACTCAGTAGCGAGGGGAATTGTATGAATGTCATCATGAGCCGGCTCATCTGGATCTACACTTTTCGTCAATACTGCTATACAGGCCTGTGGTGTTGAAAGGGTTAACGCCCTAATGTCACTATTGTGGTGGCAACTTCACATGTTCATTCGAGAATTAATCCTTAGACCGCTACACACAACAATTGTCGTCTGTTGTTGCTTTTATAACTTGCCTTATTTCTCAATAAAAACATGTTTTGACAGCACTTCAGAATCATTTCCAATGGAAATGATTCTGAAGTGCTGTCAAAGCATGTTGTAAATTATTCTAAAGTGCTGTCAAAGCATTTTTTTGATGATAAAAATGGAAAATAGAAAATAAACAGCAGACGACAAAAAATTAAGATAGCGATGTAAGGGTTAACATTATGCTGCAGAAATGCATAGAATGCATAGAAAATTGCTATTTTAAACATGTTATTTTGTTAAAATACGAGCTTGTGTCCAAATGGCGTTATGTTACTCTCAATAAGAACGGAATATTTACATAAACTAGATGGCCGCGGCCTGCATGTCGCGCCTTGTGGCGAGGCATGGACACTAAAAAAAAAGATATAGTATAACAAAAAACTTTAACCAAAAAACTTAACCAAAAATTTTAACCGGACACACGTACGTACGACAAAGTGCCGACTATATCGCGCTTTCCGCAATCAGGCGCGAAAAAAACTTTAACCAAAAAACTTCAAAGTAATTTGACCTTGACATTGGGCACAGGGGCCGCATGGGAGGTGGGTAGAATGAAAATATAGATGATGATAAACACCCATGTGAAGTTTCAAGGTAATGGGCAAAGCAGTTGCAGAGATATAGTATAACGAAAGACTTTAACCAAAAAACTTAACCAAACAACTTAACCAAAAACTTTAACCAAAAAACTTAACCAAAAACTTCAAAGTAATTTGACCTTGACATTGGGCACAGGGGCCGCACGGGAGGGGGGTAGAATGAAAATATAGATGATGATAAACACCCATGTGAAATTTCAAGGTAATGGGCAAAGCAGTTGCAGAAATATAGTATAACGAAAAACTTTAACCAAAAAACTTAACCAAAAACTTTAACCAAAAAACTTAACCAAAAACTTCAAAGTAATTTGACCTTGACATTGGTTGGGCACAGGGGCCGCACGGGAGGGGGGTGGAATGAAAATATAGATGATGATAAACAGCCATGTGAAGTTTCAAGGTAATGGGCAAAGCAGTTGCAGAGATATAGAATAACGAAAAACTTTAATAAAAAAAACTTAACCAAAAAACTTAACCAAAAACTTGAAACAAAAAACTTAACCAAAAAACTTAACCAAAAACTTTAACCAAAGAACTTAACCAAAAACTTTAACCAAAAAACTTAACCAAACAACTTAACCAAAAACTTTAACCGGACACACGTACGTACGTACGTACGTACGTACGTACGTACGTACGTACGCCAAAGTGCCGACTATATTAATCGCTTTCCGCAAGTGGGCGCGACAAAAAATTATGTAAAATTCAGCCTTGAAATTAGAATAACCTGACCTGGTGCCAGGTCCATACCACACCAAAGTCACGTGTCCCCTTCCCCTAAAGGTAATAGGATTATGAATAATCAAAACATGCCGAATGTCCTGTATGCTGACACAAGAGAGACTTATACGTACGACGCCAATCCGGACCTGGCAGGAACGTGCTGGTGAAAATGATGAAGTCTCGAAACGCTGATCCATGCTCCTTGCCATCAAGACACAAGTCTGAAAACATCCCAGGGTCTGCATTGTTCACCTTTCACTGACACACATCAGAGCTCCAGATAAGCTGCGTATTGGCGTATTTTACACACTTATTTTATCAGAATAGGTAAGTGGGAGTACAAAATACAAATAGCACAGTGAAAATATGCATTGACTGTCAAAGTGAATAGTGAAAATACTGTAATAAAGTTAAACATTTACTTAGTTGAGCTGCAAAAAGCAAATAATGCTCAACTAAGTAAATGTTCAACTGTATTGCAGTATAAATAGTGAATAAGTAATAATACACTCAAATAAGTGAATGTTGAAATTTCTTTAGATCATTTGTTCCCTATTTAATAATGAAGAAAATCAATAATCCATTTGTGAAAATAAAATACGCAATTAATTTGAAATCAGGGGGTACAATACTCGTTTGACACAAAGCTTATCTGGAGCTCTGACACATGTCATGCTTAGTATCCAGGGGCCCGTTTCACTAAACTTTGTACGACTAAAATGTTCGTAAGTGCAAAATTATGATATTCTGTAAATTTCTCATTAACACTGTTTTCTTGAAAACAATTATTGGATTTACATTTATTGAGCATAGGCTGCATATGCAGCCTATGCTCAATAAATGTAAATCCATCAATTGAAATTTCCAGACGATACAATTTTAGTCGTACGAAGTTTAGTGAAACGGGCCCCTGACAACACCCCGTTGGTGTAAAAATTCATCCAGGGACAAACATTTGATAGATATTTACTTCTATAAATTCATAATGCAAACACCCATTCAACATACTGTGTTTACATCCCAATACAATACATCAAACCCACGTGCTGTCGCGCCATGCTGTTGATTGGTTAAAGTTTGTTTGACGTCCATAAATTCCATGATATTGATCGGCAACGTCGCAGTTCCAGGAATTGTGACAAATTGACGTAAAACAATATTATTCTTAATTTTACCGCCATACATTGTATTTGTTATTTACATTTTTGAAACTATCAGAAAATGCAACTGTAAATATAAGTAATAAAACAATGGGCTGTTACTTTTACCTTATGTCACTATTGTGGTGGCAACTTCACATGTTCATTGGAGAATGAACCCTTAGACCGCTACACACAACAATTGTCGTCTGCTGTTGCTTTTATATCTTGCCTTATTTCTCAATAAAAACATGTTTTGACAGCACTTCAGAATCATTTCCAATGCTGTCAAAGCATGTTGTAAATTATTCTAAAGTGCTGTCACTTTTCCTATGCAAACATATTTTCTGAACACGTTACTGTTTATGTTATGCAATTCCGATGTAAATTGTGCGACTTATTCACATTTTAGCACATACACTGAATGCGATTTGAACGTGACGTTACGTACCGTATTTACCGTATATATTGGGACAGTAAAAAATAATTAAAAAAATTAGTGTCCCAAAATATAATATAATAAAATCTTGTCCCAATATTTATGGTAAATTCGGGAATATTTGTTCATTTCATGTTTGCATTGTCATTATTAAAATTTGAATTAAAGTTTGTGTTTGTGTTTGTGTTAAATAATCCCTAATTATCGATTCTCACTGTGACTATGAATGAACGACGTCGCCAATGACTATAATATGCCATAAGTTTTCACTGTTATCTTCGCATGTAATACATATATTGAATCCAAGAATTGTTAACGTCATGTTTTATGTATTCATCATGTTCATGTAGAATGTAGATCTACGCAGGTCCGTGCAATCCATTATTGTAACGCGTGTAGAAAAAAAGTGTAGTAATGATGACGCAATGACCCAATGACCGATATCCTGTTCCATCAGCTGCAACGCCACGGACAAGCTCGTGCGTTGCAATCTGTGTTTACTCTTATGGTGAGCACAGGTGGAAGACTCGGATATATGACACCAACATAAATGCCTATTAAAAAAATCCCATTATCCCACCCACCTGGTATCGTACTGTACATGACGTTAATAATAGAACGAGATCAAGTGGGTGGGGTAATGGATATTTTTGAAATGGTCATTTTCTTTGTGTCACACGTCCGACTATTCCACCTGTGGGTTTGAGTACAGACCTGTATAGACATGTTTTGCCCGACGTGTTATAATATTGCGCCAGTTCATGAGGTAATCAGGCTTATCACGTGAGATTTTCGACGAAGACAAATCTGATAATAGTGATAATAGTGTACATTTTCTGTAAACGATATCGAATGTTGACGAATATTAAATTAGTAATTATTACGCATTTGCTCTGAAAATGTTATCAACTTTCCGATATACTTGCAGAAAAAAATCAAATCATTCTCGGCGAAAATCTCAGTTATATAATAAAGTTGATTATCTCATGCACTGGCTCAATTATGATGTAGCGAAACAAGGCCAGTTGTCACGTACACATTTGTGTACATGTGCCGGGGGCGTGGGCAGTGCTGTAACAATTTAGTTAATCTGGGTCGAGTTAATCTGCGCGACTGATACGCGATCTCCGATTGGTCAGCCTTTACACCTAATTAATATTCCACCAATGGTGAGCGTGAACGCATTGCCGGAAAAATGAAATCGAGCACATAACAATTAGCACTGCTTTGTTACTGGGACCAATAATTGATCTTATTCCCAGTTTGCTCGGATTAATTTACGAAATGTGCAAACGTGATCAGCTGAACATTCACATCGGTGAGATAAAAGGAGGCTATGCGTCCATAAAAAAAAAAAAATCTGTCCATTTTGGGTCTAATTTGATGGAATATTTTTTATATTTATTCACCAAAAATGGCAAGTTGGGTAGTGCTTTAGAATCGTAAGACGATTCTAAAGCACTCCCAACTTGCCATTTTTGGTGAATATATATCAAAATTTCCATCAGTTAAGGTGATTAATTTGAGGGAAATTTTAACTGGAAACTTGATTATCTCATGCACTGAATTGTGACGTAGCGAAACAATGGCACTTGTCACGTACACCATTTTGGGAAGGATTGAACAACGTGTTTGTGGGATTTAAGAATGCAGAATATCAAAAGTGCATTTTTCTTCCAAATATGTGTACACACTCCAAATGGATTCACACAATGATGAAAAAGGGTTGTCCCAAAACTTAATACGAAACAATTATGGAATTTTACGCTGATTTGAGGTATGTCCCAAATCTTAATCTCCCAAAAATAATTATTTTCGTAAAAAATAGAGGTGTCCCAATACTTCCGGTGTCCCAATACATACGGTAAATACGGTAATCATTTTTGTGACGACGTCATGTTCTTCACAACGTCACATTACTTATCTCACAACAACGAAGTTGTCTTTGCTATTTTAAGTTGGTTTTACATCATCTGTGTAAGTTAAAGAGTATGCTAGCATATTACATACATGTTTCAGTATAGGCGAACATGTCAAGTAGCAGAGAATGCAGCAAACGAATGTGAAAATATTCAGAGTAGACTAGATTTAGTAGTACAGGTAAGTATAATGAGTGGATGGAAGAATGGTTAACAATTGGTCTGGCATCGGTGGATCTCGCTTCACAGACGAAGCCTGTTTATCCAGTGCCAGGCGGATTCTTGTTGCACACACTATTGTTGGCCTGCCTTATGACCACTCAAGCCAGCCTACTTCTGGTAATCTTATCGAACTTCAACACCAGGGTGAGTGGTGGGATTGTACATATGTAGATGCATTGATTTACTTGCATATATAATCCATTAGACCGCTACACACAACAATTGTTGTCTGCTGTTGGTTTTATATCTTGCCTTATTTCTCAATAAAAACATGGTTTGACAGCACTTCAGAATCATTTCCAATGGAAAGTATAATTTAGGGCCAAGCAATTTAGATGAAGAATAAAAATAATAGTAAAATAGTATGTTAGATGTGGTAGGCAATCAGATGATGAGGGTAAAAATATTAATATGATGAAGAATATAAATGAGCAACATGTATACAATGATAAAATTAGATTTTCTGATACAAGCTGGTTTCCTGGAGAAATCTGCACACAGGGGATTGAGCTCCCCCGTCTATGATCCACCATGTTACTATCTCAAAGTGCATGATCACGTGCTTACAACAACAACAACAATGGCTGAAAGTGTTGAAAGCGCGGCCCCTCCAAAGTAAGTATTATTTTATATTTTCCTTAATATGCAACAGATTTTGATGAAATATGGCGCAGCAAACGCGTCTTCAGGCGCTGCATTTGGTGGTCACGGGAGAACGGCACATACATATGTCGTTTTTGCGAAGAAATAATTTCCGTGTCAGTAGACACGGAAATCGATTCTTCGCAAAAACGACAGAAGTTTGGGCCAAAGTACCAAGACCAAATGCAGCTTAACAAGACGCATTTGATGTGCCATATATCATCAAAATCCGTTACATAATCAGGACAATATAATGAATACGTACTACGAACCGGAGGGCTTCTGGAAGTGTCAGTACTTGTTGTTGTTGTTGTTGTTGTAACCACGTGATCATACACCTTGTATCTATTATAATGCAAATGCCGATAATACCATTTATCCTTCAGACCGCAACACACAACAATGGTCGTCTGCGTTGCTTTTATATCTTGCTCAATAAAAACATGGTTTGACAGCACTTCAGAATCATTTCCTATGGAAATGCCAATGGAAATGATTCTGAAGTGCTGTCAAAGCATGTTGTAAATTATTCTAAAGAGCTGTCATAGCATGTTTTTGATGATAAAAATGGAAAATAGAAAATAAACAGCAGACGACAAACAATTAAGAACATCGATATTTCAGTCAACTCTTACTTATAAAATACGTAGTATAGTCGGACCAGTAGCCTATTTCATCAATATTGCAAAGTATACTTTACTAGCAAAGTATACTTTGAGGGAGCAATCATTTATTTTTCCTGAAATGCATTATTTTATATAGAACTAACTACTGCATATATTTGATGATTAAAAGTATGCAGAATTATTATACTGAATTTATTACATTATCACAGCCAAATTGGCTGTGATAATGTAATAAATTCAGTATAATAAAAATTAATAAATTTATCATAAAATTGAAAATTTCTCCCTCAAAGTATACTTTGCTGCTAAAGTATGCTTTGCAATGTTGGTGAAATGGGCTACAGATGGATTTATCTGACGGTGTATGTGATTTATCTGATGGTGTATGTGATTTATCTGATGGTGTATGTGAGTGTGGAGTTCCATCGCCTGTGGAGCGACCACCTACCGCTGAGTTTGCTGAGGAAGGTCGTGGCATAGACGTGCTCAGTCAACAAGAAGGGGACCCGGTTCATCAACAACAGCGATGTGACCATCTTCATCAGCTGCACAGGCTCCACACGGTAGAAGTTCTGTAGCAGACGCGACTGCACCTGTACATCAAATAGTATGGATAAAATAAATTATTTGTGTCATATTTTGATCTCTTTCATGTGAGTTATTTTTCATATTTTCTGTGGGTGAAATTATAACGAGTTAAATACCAAGGCTGGCTAAGACAATTATGAACAACTGCAGCATGTTTTCGTTCATCAACGACCTTGTCCGAGCATACTAGTAAGTATCTACTGTCTGTTCCACAAATGTTTAGCCATTAATCTCATTAAATCTAACAAATATTTAAAACTAAACTTTTTCATCAATAACAAAAGTCACCCTCCCTTTTTTTTTTTTTTTCATTTGATGAAATTCCATAAAATATTGATTTTATTGCAAAAAAACAATTTACGGGAATTAAGCATGGGGGCTAAAAATAGATTTTTTAAAATAATTTTGGAATTTGTGGACCGATTTTCAAAATCTAACTTTTGTTTTCTTTATAGTTATATAAACTCCAAGCTATCTAACCAGGTTTCGGAGTCAATTCCTAAAATTGTTTTGTTTCCTACCCTGCTGCAGCTCCTTTTTGTCCCATGTTAAAGGTACATGCCCACTCAGTAGACACAAACTGTTTTTTTTTTATATCAGAGACATTATCTAAGACATTTTCTGGCAAAATAAACATTCATTCACCATTACCCCACGTATCGATTGGCATTATTATACAGTTTATATCAGATGAAAATTTCCAAACTGATATCAGGGGCGATAACCGTGTCTCCTTAAAATGTTAACAGACATTACTATTTATTCTCTGTATTTATTTTTTGATGTGCAATGATCATAATTTATAATCTCATCTGTAAAAATATTATTTTTTCAGGCGACACATTTAATTACATTGTAGTATAAATAATTAAAATAATGTCATGCCATATGTCACTATTATTAAGTAAGTCACTATTATAAGTATTACATTGTACTAAATAGAGGATATTCATATTTTTGCAACGAATATGACATATATGTTCATCTCGTGGTGTGAAATGTCCATATTTCACGAGTGAAATATGGACATTTCACACCACGAGATGAACATATATGTCATATTCGTTGCAAAAATATGAATATTCTATTTGTTATATACCGCTCCATGGAAATTAGCAGTTTTTTAGACTGTATACGGTAATGAATGTGTATTTGCAGCCTATTTGCACTGTTTCCCCGAACATAGATTTTATGAATATAGATAGCGGAAGTAGTCGTATTTTCTCCGGAAGTTGTTTATTTCATCGGTGAGAACATATGACTTTTATTTACATCGTATAACTATGTATTTCATGGGTAGGTATATAATAAATGATTATATCTGTATAGCGGGCACTCGTAATTTTTAGAACTGGTGGAATAGTGACACAGTAAAATCAATATTTGATGGAATTTCATGAAATAAAAAAAAGTGGAGAGGGTCACTTTTTGTTATTGATGAAAAAATACTTAAATTTAGATATTTTTTTAGATTTAACTAGATTTGTCAATAAGCGGAATACCCCCCCCCCCCCCCCCCCGCACCCCCCCCCCCCCCCCCCCCCGAGTGGGTCCAGGTACCCCTAAATTTGTAGATATTTTTCAAGAATGTGGGCCTGTGATCTTGGCCTTCGGATCAGAAGGGGTCGGACGATCATAGATTTGTCACAGCATGATAGGAGACCCATGCATTAAATATTAAGAATTTTCGATGAAGGAAATAGAAGTTAGAACAGATTTCTCTGATGTTAAGTTTTGTGAAGAGATTAAGTATGTGTACCTTGACCTTGGGATCAGCAGGGGTTGGATGGTCGTGGATTTGGCGCAGCATGATAGTAGAGCCTTAGAGGAATGCATGGGTGAAATATTAAGACTTCTATGAAGGCAATAGAAGTTATAACATATTTCTCTGATGTTCAGTTTTGTAAAGAGACTAAGTATTTGACCGTGACCGTGGGATCAGCGGGGGGTTGGACGCTCGTGAATTTGGCACAGCATGGTAGTAGAGCCTTACAGGAATGCATGTGTGAAATATTAAGCATTTTAGATGAAGGAAAATGAAGTTCTAACATATTTCTCTGATGTTAAGTTTAATGACGGACGGATGGACGGATGGACAGACGCACAGACGGACGGACAACCTGACTCCAGTATAATGAGTTTGATAGTCAGCAGAAAAACGTAGAACAGACAGCAGAATAAAATAATGGATTTTGAAAAGTATGTAATAGAACAACCACAATCCTGTGTTGGGTACAGCATAAGTTGTGTGTCTAAAGAGTATTATACCAGGGCCTCAGATAAGGAAATTAGTAATTGAGTATTGTCACTCCATTATTTCTGAAGCATTTGGGTATTTCAAAATTTTAATTGGGTAAAATAAAATCACACAACTGTTTACACATCAACAGACAGCAATTATTGAATACATGTAGTTTGCTTCGAAATGAAAACACGTCTTGGCATTTCATTAGAATTGTCTCCTTGGAGACAATTCTAATGAAATACCAAGATGTGTTTTCATGGAAAATAAGAAAAATATGCTACATGTGTGGTCTGTTTATTGTTTTCTGCAGCATAATAAAGGTACCACAAATTTTTTATTGCTTTTTGATACTCGCTACTTCTGATTTCAATTGGGTTTTTGGCAATTTTAATAGGGTATTTAAGCAAATATGCTGCTTATCTGGAGCTCTGGTATTATACCCCAAATTTCAAATTCAATGCATATTTTACTTTCACAAATGTATTATTCATTTTCTTCCTTATTAAATAGGGAACAAATGATAAACCAGATGGCCGCGGCCCGCATGTCGAGCCCGCCGAGACATTTGATGGTCTCAGAGTGTATTTATTTGAAGTTTGAATTAAGGGTTGTGGAAATATAAGGTATTTAAAAGCTTTAACACAAATTTTAAAGTCATTTGACCTTGATCTTAGGCATGTGGGCCGCATGGGTGGGCTATAGAATGAAGATAAGGATGATAATAAAAAATTATTTGAAGTTTGAAGTAAATCAGAGTAAGTGTTGTGGAGATATAAGGTACGTAAAAACTTTAACACAAATTTCAAAGTCATTTGACCTTGACCTTTGGTCATGTGGACCACATGGGCAGGCTATAGAATGAAAACATGGATGATGAATAAGAAGTATTGGATGTTGGAAGTAAATCGGAGTAAGTGTTGTGGAGATATAAGGTATGTAAAAACTTTAACACAAATTTCAAAGTCATTTGACCTTGACCATCGGCATGTGGACCACATGTGCAGGCTATTGAATGAAAATATGGATGATGAAAAGTATTGGAAGTTGGAAGTAAATTGGAGTCATAATTGTGGAGATATAAGATATGTAAAAACTTTAACGCAGATTTTATAATAACGCAAACTTCCAAGTCATTTGACCTTGTCCTTGGGGCACAGGGGCCGCATGAGTGGGACAAAGAATGTATATATGGATGATGACCAATACGCAAACAAAGTTTCAAGCAAATCCGACTGACGGTTACAGAGATAGTAGGTATTTGAAAACTTTAACGCAAACTTCTAAGTCATTTGACCTTGACCTTGGGCACAGGGGCCGCATGAGTGGGATACAGCTTGAATATATGGATGATGACTAATAAGCATATGAAGTTTCAAGTCAATGTGACTTAGGACTGCAGAGATATAAGGTATTTAAAAACTTTGACGCAGATTTCGGACGGACGGACGGACGAACGGACACACGGACGGATGCAAGCACGGACACCCGGACGTCATTGTGATCACTATGTCTCGATTTCCGCAAGCGAGTTCGACAAAAATAAAACAAATTTAAAAATTCACTTATTTGAGCTGCTTGCATTTTGCAGCTAAACGAAGTAAATTTTCAACTTTATTACAGCATTTTCACTACTGAATTTGAAAATAAATGTGTATTTTCACATTGCTGTAAGTATTTTGTACTCCAACTTTTTATATATAATCAATGCATATTCTGCTAAAATAAGTAAAATACGCCAATACGCACCTTATCTGGAGCTCTGTATATGTCACTCAAGAGCCAGGCTGCGTAATTCTGCAGACTAACTTGTGCTTTAGTCAATCAAATTACGTGTCCTGGCTGCCTTGTGAAAGACATTATGTAGCCAACAAAGGTTTGTGGGTATTCTCAACGTATAAGTTATTGTTCACATAAGAATTCAAATGTGAGGGAGCACTAGCAATTGCGGCATTTAGTTCCCGAAAAATCCAATATGTGAACATAATTATAGTTCAGCCAAGTGTACAATGCAATGTCGCATCCGAGTATTGATTTCCTGTCAAAAAATTAATCATTAAATCAGGTAATATGTAACTTATTAATAATTGGGTAAAACATGGCAATATGTGAAATAAGTGGAGCACAATGTTGCCCTGTGATTAGCTTAGAAAGTACGGCGAACTATAATAAGTAATAGTTCACATATTGAATTTTTAATAATATATTGTGTAGCAAGCGAGAAATTAGTTTAAAAATTCAATATGTGAACTATAACTAACTTATTGGTTGCCCCACCCCATCGCGGGCACCTGTCCATTAGAATGGAACGCTGCCCATAAACGTGTTTTCAACAACGATACTATTACGGGATTGGCGGTGTGACACTGAATCGATCGTACACATGGTGCGCGTCACAGGAAATTACGTCAACAAGGCGGGGCCTGTGGTTCTACATATAACTGCTGAGTTATTGAACATTTAATGATTAATTTAATTGGCGAGAGCGTCGCAATATGTGACTAATTGAGATGAAATGCTCTTCTTTCATTGGTCGATAAAGTAGGGCGAATTATAAACTATGTAATCAAGTGTGAGCAGTGGGGCCCCGTTTTTTACGACTAAAATGTTCGTAAGTGCAAATTTAGCATCGTCTGCAAATTTCAATTGATGGATTTACATTTATTGAGCATAGGCTGCATATCCTAGACGAAAATGTTCGTAAGTGCAAAATTATGATAGTCTGTAAATTTCACATTAACATTGTTTTCTTGTAAATAATTATTGGATTTACATTTATTGAGCATATGCAGCCTATGTATGCTCTATACATGTAAATTCAATAGTTATTTTTCAAGAAAACATTGTTAATGTGAAATTTACAGACTCATAATTTTGCACTTACAAATATTTTAGTCGTACAAAGTTTAGTGAATTTGTTTGTTTGTTGGGGTTTAACGGCCTATCAACAGCTACAGTCATTTAAGGCCGGGTCAATGGGCTTAGTACTAAATCCCATATATTACCTGTACAAGTACATGTTCAAGTACATTTACAAATGGGGGGAAAATCCCAAAATCAGAACTGAATATTTACAATAAGAAAGTATATATTTAGCCCTGAAATCAGAATAATATTGATCTGATGCCAGGTCCTCGCCACACCAGAATCACTTGGCCCCCACCCAAAAGCAGTAGGATCAGCAATAATCGGATTACTTTTATAATGGGCAATAACCCAATTCAACTCCCAGGTAACAAAAGAGCCAAAGACAAAAAACGTACCTGAGGGCCAAACCAGGCAAATCGTGATTGATATACAGGGCCTGAAAATAGCAGCTTTTACCAGTAGGTCCGGGACCTAGCAATGAAAAAAGTGAAAGGTCTGAGGAATTTTTTGGAAGGTCCGAGAGAAAAATCGCTAGAAAAACTGTAGAAATATGTGTCTGTCCAGTAGTATTAAAGTTATACCATGATGTCAGATGGCGAAGCTTGTACAAACTTTTTAACATTTCGGACGACAACGACGACGATGCGGACGACAATGGAAAAAGTGGTGACTATAGTCCAGGGCTCCAGATAAGCTGAGTATTTGCTTAAATACCCAATTAAAATTGCCAAAAACCCAATTGAAATCAGAAGTAGCGAGTATCAAAAAGCAATAACAATTTTGTGGTACCTTTACCATGCTGTAGAAAACAATAAACAGACCACAAATATAGCATATTTTTCTTATTTTCCATGAAAAAGACACAATTCTAATGAAATGCCAAGACATGTTTTCATTTCGAAGCAAACTATTCAATAATTGCTGTCTGTTGATGTGTAAACAGCAGTGTGATTTTATTTTACCCAATTAAAATTTTGAAATACCCAATTGCTTCAGAAATGATGGAGTGACAATATTCAATTACTAATTTCTTATCTGGAGCTTGATAGCCGTGACTTCTGCTAAAGCAGGCGCTACAGTTACTTGCAGAAAGTGCAGATCTGGACCTGATGACTCATTACGAGCCAGCTCATCTGGATGTAAACTGTTTGCAAACACCACTTGGAGGTCTGTAGTATGGAAATGGTTAACCCTTACTATGCTGAATTTTTTGTTAAGAATTAAAGCAAAAATGAAAAAGAGCAGACGGCAATTTCCGTCAACAGCGTAGGAAGGGTTAAGTAAGCAACTGACCTTGCTGAAGAACTTTATGTATTGAGGCTGTCTGTAGTATGGAAATGGTTAACCTTACTACGCTGAATTAAATGTTGTCGTCTGCTGGAAATGTTTTATTTTCAATATTTCTCGACAAAAACCTGGTTTTGACAGCACATGAGAATCGTCTCCAGTGGAGACGATTCTCATGTGCTTTCAAAACCAGTTTTTCGTTAAGAATTAAAGCAAAAATGAAAAACAGCAGACGGAAATTTCCGTCAACAGCGTAGGAAGGGTTAAGTACATGTAAGCAACTGACCTTGCTGAAGAACTTTATGTATCGAGGCTGTCTGTAGTATGGAAATGGTTAACCCTTACTACGCTGAATTAAATGTTGTCGTCTGCTGGAAATGTTTTATTTTCAATATTTCTCGACAAAAACCTGGTTTTGACAGCACATGAGAATTGTCTCCAGTGGAGACGATTCTCATGTGCAGTCAAAACCAGTTTTTTGTTAAGAATTAAAGCAAAAATGGGTTAAGTAAGCAACTGACCTTGCTGAAGAACTTTATGTATCGAGGCTGTGTGTAGTTGAGCCCGCCGAGACCCTGCAGTAGTGTACACAGCTGCTGGTCAGTGTAGGCCCCGCCCATGTGCAGGTATTCCTTACACGCCATGTCCATCACAGCCTGGTCATAGTGTCGCCCGAGTCGACAGTAGCTTAGGACTAAACCCCATTCCTCCGCACTGAAGAGGGAGACCTCTTTGCTGGCCAGTATATACGACAACATTAGCTGCAGTACCGGCAACGAAACGTAGTCGAGTCTCAAGAATATTGTTAAACATTCCACTATTAAAGACTTAGAAATTTGGCCAGGGTTTGCAGTAATCCATGTGGAGAGGAGACTCAGTTCTGTCCGGTTTTTCGGACACTTTTTTTTAACAATCTGGAGGATTTCTATTAAGAGAGGATAGTTACATATCTGCCAGTTGACACCGTTGTTGATGACTTGATCAAGGACATGTGAATAGACTTTCGGAACAGACTTGTAAACTGTTAAAAGAGTCCTCATATCTGTAATGTCTCCACAGTCCTTACCAATGAAATGACAGATCTTTGCAACACAATCAAACTCAAACATTTTCCGCGTGCCCATATAAGGGGTGAGCAATTTAAGGAGCATGCAAAGGTGATAGACTTTAAACAATCTTTTTGTCAATCGCGTTTCAAACTCTGAACACACACCATTAGAAATGCGATTACCAGTGTGTGGTGACTTATAATAGTCCACTAACATCTGTTCAAGAAAATCACTTTCAACATTAGAAAAGCTGTGAGAAAGTTCTCTGAGTTTGTGCACGCCGTTTCTGTGTGTCGTGCCACCGAATGGGACGAGGCCTGCATACTGGTACACGCCGTCGTGTTTCTCATCAAACGTGGGTCCATCCGGCATCGAGTCCTCGGCCCCGTCCGAGATTCGTTGCAGCACATCTTCCATCACGATTGGCCCTGGTGCCTCAACTTGCTGTGTGCCAAACACACGGTTCATCTCGTACAGCTCAATAATGTCAGAGGTGCGGTTCCCGCAGTAGGAATATCCTCCCACGGGCCAGTCTCTCGTCTGCGGCTGGTACCACAGCGACATTAACTGACGCGTAACATTATCTTCTGTAGGAATTACGGCCCTGGCCTGGCGTGGGCGATTCCGAGAATACGCTAACACTGAGGAAGTCATACACGGCGGTGAACACAACGATAAGAGGAGACTGTGTAGGGAATTGTCCCTGGACGTGTACCGCCATATTGAAGCTGTCCACCGGGAGCTGGGTGACCGACTACTGCCGAGATGTTTGAACATCGCGGACGGGAACCCACAACCTTACTATTACACACCATAAACTAATCTCTGTCCTTGTGCACTAAAATTATATTCAAATTTATGCATGTGCATATTCTTAAAATATTTTAACCCTTACACCGCTATCTTAATTTTGTGTCGTCTGCTATTTTCTATTTTCCATTTTTACCATCAAAAACATGCTTTGACAGCACTTTAGAATAATTTACAGCATGCTTTGACAGCATTTTAGAATCATTTCCTTGAGAAATAAGGCAAGATATAAAGCAACAGCAGACGACAATTGTTGTGTTGAGGTGTAGGGGTTAAGTGACTTCTCCTTACACAGAATTCAGTGGTTTTGTATTCTATTGTGTTCAGCAACAAGCCAATGTTGAAACTGAAACAAGAAACAGTAAAACAGACCATAAAATACAGAGCTCCAGATAAGCTCTGTATCTTAAGGAGTACCGGTATATACCATTGATTTCAAATTCAATGCATATTTTTGAAATGGATTACCAGTCTCCCTGAAACTGCCAAAAACAGGACATTCGGTCTGGTAAACTTGAAATTTTTACCAGACACGATTTTGTGTGATATTTAAGCGCTTTTCAGTCTTGTGAGAAAGGCTAGCTAGCATCATAAAACCAGAAATGGGCATACCAAAGGAAGGTAGGTGATTTGAAGTTCAGAATAGAAAATTATACAATTCTTTTTTATAGTTTGACATTCGGTCCGGCCACTTCCGGTTCACCATTGGACCGGCGGCAATTTTACCGGATCTGTTTGTCGGTCCGACGAGTTTCACGGAGACTGGATTATTGAACTTATCACATGCTTTTCCGATATAACATAGGGAATAAATGAGCAAAAATGTAAAAAGTTTAAAATTCACTTATTTGAGGTATTTGCTTTTGTTTCAGTTCAAATAAGTGAATTGTCAACTTTATTAGAGCATTTTTACTCTTCAATTTCAAAATCAATGAGTATTTTATTTTTCAAATTGTTTAAAATTTTGCTGTACTCTCACTTTTGAAAATCGATGTGCATTCAGCTAAAATAAATGTGTAAAATACACAAACACGCGGCTTATCTGGAGTTATGAATACATGCAGAAATACGCATTGAATTTGAAATCTGGGGGTATCATACTCTTTAGATACAAAACTTATCTGGAGCAGTGTACATGTAAAGAATTTCTCACCTTATCCTTACTGTGTCTCAGATGAGGTTGGAAGGTGGGGTATTGAGTTAGGAAAAAGTAATTCAACTGAAGATTTGTATTGGTTTCCAGAATATATTTGCCCCTGTGAGTGATCTGAGAAAGTAAATAAAAAAGAAAGAAAAATTATAAAAAAAAAACAACAAAAAAACTAGCATTAGCAACGCTAGTTTTGCTGAATATAGAATTCATATTTCCCACTGATGTGGTCACACGTAGTAGCCATGTACCATGCTTTGACTCAAGGTGCATGATCACGTGGTTACAACAACAACAACGTCGCCCACTCCAAAGTAAGTATTATTTGATATTTTCCTTAATATGCAACGGATTTTGATGAAATATGGCGCAGCAAACGCGTCTTCATGAGATGCATTTGGTGGTCCAGGGAGTTTGGCACAGACTTATGTCGTTTTTGTGATTCTTCGCAAAAACAACAAAAACCACCAAATGCAGCTTAACAAGACGCGTTTGACGCGCCATATTTCATCAAAATCTGTTACGTAATAAGGACACTATAAAATAATACGTACTTTGATTCGGTACTTGTTGTTGTTGTTAGTACCACATGATCATACACCTTGTGACTAGACCATATCGGATTCACACAAACCAGCATTTTCGTCACAACACTATGTTACCAACTACATCACCAATAACAGTGATTCAGTCACTGCTTGGTTTTTTTATCGATAGATTGGAGAAAGAATTGCGTCAGTACTAGTGGGTTTTTCCAGATACCGCCAAGTTAAACTGAGCATAAAATTTCCTTGACTTAATATGCAAATGAGATAATTAACCAACAAATGCAGGTTTGTGACCAAGAACAAGTTGCGACTGTATTCATACAATACCCAATCTTGAATTGTGAGTCCCTTTCTTTTCATTATTCTGTATATATTGTCAAATCAGTATGAAGGAAATTCCACTTTCTGACATAAATTACATATTTCAGTCAAACAATTTGATTTTGTACCTAGGAAGATGTGCGACATCTCATGAAAACTATTTATACAAAATATACATTTTCTGTAAATGATGTCGAAAGTTGACGAAATCTGCACAGCAAATATGGAATGGATGCCACATTTGCTATACAAATTTTGTAAATTTTCGACATCATTTACAGATTTTATCACAGTTTCTGTAAATATATTTCATGAAAAATCGCACATCTTCATTTTGCTACGTGGTCTGATGAGCGACGGGAAAATATATACATGTACTTACATGTTTCTTGTTGGTTTATGAATGTTTTTCTAAAATCCTGATATTGTGACAAAAAATTACACAGCAGGTGTCGCTAGAAAGATACAGCAAATATAAGACGACTGAAGTAGTTAACGACATACGTATTGCTGACATTTTCTAAGCTAAGAAAGAACTGACTATTAACTTTAATATTTGCTTTTACTGACTTTAACAAATTTTACAAATATTATATTCTGTAAGTCTCGTCAGTTGGCACGCAAAAGGCTAGATCACCAGCAGTGACTACGGCAGATACATCAATTCAAAATTGTAGAGTAAAACAATTTGTTACAATGTCACAGGCACTTTGTGGTATGAACGACAAATGCCTCTTTAAATAATACCAAATTTTACTCCCATATTAAATATCTACGAGGTAGGACACTCGCCATATTTTCAACCAACGGAAGTGGAATAATTACCTTGGGCCCAGTTTGCCAATTCAGTAATTGAAATATGCTGGTCCCGGCCTTCTCGTGCGTTACAATTACTGAATTAGCGAGCCGGGCCCAAGGTACACTAGTACCATTTCTGTTGGTTGAAAAGATGATGAGTGTCCTACCTTCTAGATATTTATAAATATTAGAGTGAAAATGAGTATGATGTAAAGATAATTTTGTCTTCCATACCACAAAGTGTCTGTGTACAATGTCACATGAATGTGATACAATAATTATATAAATGTGCATTGATGATATATGCCACTTGCAGTCTGTACAGGGATCCTCCAGATTATCGGACAAAAATGGCAGTTTTTTAACGATATTTTTCTTAAAATAGCAGCTACAGGCATAAACTTTTCACAGAACAATCGTCGGTTCTTGCTTTCTCAATGCATGTAAACTATTTAGCAAAATGTGCCATCTTTCTCACTTAAAATTGGGTCAGATTATTATAAAGTCGTAAGATTGTCCCAAAATAAACATCGACAATCAGTTATCCGCACAAACATATAATCGTCTTATAACTTGTATCCTCAACATGAAATCATAATTGTATCGCCTGTAAACCAGTGTAAACAGCGTTGTGTAGTTCTGCAGAAAAAACAATCACCATTCGCTTCTTGGAAAACAACATCTTTATAGAATTTATTGTATTTATAGAACAACTCTGAAATGACATAATGGGTGCACTCGATTGCAAGCCCCCGGGGGCCGGGAGACTTGAGGAGTTGAGGAATATTTTCAGCAAATCTTACTAAAATGTTTACCTTGTCAATATATTCTTCACACTGGCATGGAAACAGCAAGCACCTGCGTGACTTAGATGTATTTGTTGCAAATTCTGATCAAATGAATGCGCTTAATTAACAGGTATTTTCATTGGGTGTCAGAGGTTCCGTCAACTGGAGGTTTCGTCAACTGAGAGGTTTCGTCAACTATGCGTCCGGTTCGTCAATTAGGCAATTTAGAGTAAAACTCGCTAATGACCGGCACGTGCCATACAATTGATCAGATAATTGATGGTCATTAAAGTGGATAATAATGAGATATTTGTTGATATTTCAAAGTATGTTTAGTTGTATATGGGCATTTAAAGTAGATACTGCACAAAAAGATACCAACTGGCAGGAGGTGCCCATTTTGTAACATGGGGGAAAATGCCTTTGTTACACTTGTTACACCGTTACACTGTAACACAGAAAATAACTTCTGGTTTTCACACTGTGTCTTTTCGTTACAGTTGTTACTGTAACAAGGGGGAAAATACCTTCGTTACACTTGTTACACTGTTACACCGTAACAAAATGGGGACCTCCTGCCAGTTGGTATCTTTTTGTGCAGTATATGATTTAAAGGTAGATATTTTAATAACATTTTAAAGTATCTTTAGGTGTATATTTTGTGTATTTGTATATTAATTTGTATAATCACCCGCTTATTCAGCATTTGTGAGCCATGAACAGATACACAATCTGTTGAATAGAAGACATACGTTAGCATAATTTCGGCATGTTGGGCATATTTTTGGAAATTCATACTATTTACATGTAGATGTAATGTAATAAGTTATAAAAACTATATTTTATAGTGTAATTCATATAGCATGCATACGGGCAGTAACCACACCAGAACACAAGACGCAGTACGACTTATCATCCATGATGAATTGTAGTGAGGAAGTTACAAATTGCCCACCCATTTATATGTTTCAGCGCTTGTGCAGTTGACATGGATCAGGCAAAAAGCCGTCAATTGACAATTAGCTTGAGTGAATCATAAATAATCATCACGAATTAACTATTTGAATCATGATTAATCATCACGAATTAACTGATCGGTCATTTGACGGTAATAATTACTAAACGCTCAAAGGTCAACTACTTGGTGAAAATGCGAAATTCAATTAGCCGAGGTGTGATCAATACCATTCAACTATAATCGCCTAATTGACGAACCGGTAACCAGTTGACGGAACCACTCGACTTTTCACTCTATTTTGCCTAATTGACGAAACCTCCAGCTGACGGAACCTCCTGAATTCTTTTCATTTGTCCGATAAACTGATTGTCCGGATAACTGGTATGACACCTGTAGAGAGAAAAAACACATCGCGCCAAATAGATATTGAATATTTTATAAAATCATTTCAAATACAGTTCCTGTCGAGATGGCGGTGGGCCGCTGCACCATCACCATCAATAACGGTGGCTGGTGCCTGTCGGTTATTGGTATATCACATATATTTCATCGTTTGTCCGATAAGACGCATATGGAAAGGATCTACATCGCATATACAACTAGGTAATTAACGTATATATTATTACGGAATAAATAATTGTTTGCTGTTTTATATTAACAATGGTGACGGCAAATATGACAAAAGTTCACCTTTTCCAGGCAAAAGCTGTGTGCTCCTGTTGTTGTTGTATGCCGAGATTTAACTCTTAATGCTGAATTTCAGCCGCTAACTTTTTGCTTTTGCCAGTATACTGGTATACCCTCAATACTGAGGCTTATCACCAGTGAGTGCTTAGAAGGAAAACAATAGTGAAATATGAAAAAGATGAGATAGAGCAGAAGAGTTAGGTGGATATAAGAAAGTAAAGAAAGGAAAAGAATACAGAGAAAGAAGAGTATTCAAAGTATGTTGAGTCTAGAGTGCTGGACCTTCAAGACCTGTGTATTGAATGAATCCAGCGACTCTGCCAAGCAAGTGTGAGACGGGAGCTGGTTCCACTGGATAACGGTCCGAGGGGAAATCAGAATCGTGTGTAGTCCTTGTCAGCACGTAATTGACGGTATTGACGTTAACGTCTACCAGTGCCTCTAATGGGGTAATTATCTTCGTCAATGGCTACAAGAGAGTTTCTTATTGTATAGAGCATACATAGCCTGGCATCTCCATTCCAGACTATGCAGCATGTCGATCACACTACAAGTGTTATTATACCTATTGGAAAACCACATTGCAGCCCTCCTCTGGACCATCTCTAGTTGATGGACTAATATATATGTTGTATGGTCGGCCTCTATGTCCTTAATGGTGCACTTAGGGTCCCATACAGTAGAGCAGTATTCCAGAGATTTATAGGCTTTTTCTTTAATAGCGGGCGAGTTAATCCTTAAGTTACGTTTAAGGAAACCTAATGTCTGATTGGCTTTAGAGGAGATAGCGTTGATATGTTTGTTCCACTTCAAGTTGTGGCTAATACTGACACCAATATATTTCATCTGGAGCACTGAGGAGAGTGTATGACCATGAAGAGAATAGTTATGAAGGATAGGAGATTTCTTAGTGTTGATGTGAATGACTTTGCACTTGTCTGGGTGAAAGGACATCTGTCAGTCTTTCTCCCATATCTCTCTAGACTATGGAGATCCTGTTGGAGCTTAGCGCAGTCGGTCTGGCTGTGTATAGAACAATACAATAGTGTGTCGTCTTGGAAGAGCCATACTGTACTATATTGTACATACTCAGGAAGGTCATTAATATATACCAGAAATACCTGATGAACGCCAGAAAGTACCGGAACATTTGAGGAAGATGTGCCCTCTAGGACCACCTTCTGCGATCTACCACCGAGGAAAGAACCAATCCAGCCCACAGTCGTGCCCTTCACACAATATGAAACAAGTTTATAGAGTAGTCTTTTGTGAGAAACCTTGTCAAAGGCCTTAGCAAAATTCATCACTACGACATCGTTTTGTCTGGCACGTTGCATATTAGAGGCAATATCGTGTACAAACTCGATTAGTTGGCTTTCACAGCTGCGGATTTCGCGGAAGCCATGCTGGAGAGGGTAGATAATGTTGTGGTGTTTGAGATATTGTGACTTCTGATTTCAATTGTTCTTTTTGGCAATTTTAATTGGGTATTTAAGCAAATACGCAGCTTATCTGGAGCTCTGCAACCTCAGCAGGTTTTCTCGGGACAGACACAACTGGTGTAGACATGAGCTGATTACGGGGGTCACAGTTAAAAAGTCAAAGAATAACCATACTCAATATATGTGATAATAATGCGTCGTGTACGATGATAAATAAGGGGATGTCGCGAAGTCCGTTTTTACAGAGCTGTTTGTGAGTGAATTGAGTTTTTTTAGCAGCTATAAACGAGTTTAAGATCAGGACAAGACACATTAGTGGGGTGAACAATAGATTGGCAGATTGTTTGAGCAGGTGCGAACTAGTCATTTCATTTAGGGGAACATTTTATAATAAATTTCGTGTAGATGGAATTGAATGTGAACTATTTCTGGAATTGTTTTCAAATACATGTATCAAATAAATGGTAACTTTTGGTTTAACTTTTTGTCTTTTGCAGGTACAGAGTTAAGCCGACTAAAAGATGACTTGAAGGCATCAAACAAGTCTGGCTTAGCCACAGGAACAAATAAGAATTTGCGTATTCAGTGGTAAAGTTTTCTAATGTTCATCCCAGTGCCAGCTACTACAGAGACAGTGTCACTGTACATTCAATTTTTCAGCAGATCTTTTAAATCAGTGGATGCAATTGGGAATTATGTGAGCGGTATGCACACGATGCATTTGTTATTGGGTGTAGATATTGATCTTAACTCGTATTTTTTAAATCTCACATTACAAGGCGTTAATCGGTTGAAGCCATATTGCACTAAACAGGCGTTGCCAATGGCACCGATTATTTTGAAATGATTTTATTATTTGTTAGATATGTCCAAACCATTAGAAATTTGTTTTTGGTGTCTGTTTCTTTTCGTCTTTTTTCTCTTGGCTCGAACGTCGAATTTGTCTTGGAAAATAAGTCTGCTGTATCCGGTAAATATTTGTTAAGGAGTGATGTTGATAGGCAAAGAAATGTGAGTATTGTTACCTTCATGTGGACGAATACTATACAATATGGGGAACGTTTGTTGCAAGTTCCGTTACTTGGTTTTGACTCCATTATTTGCCCATTGAAGGCGTAAGATAATTTGGTGAAGATGATTTCAGTTTCAGGTGACACACCTTTATTTTCTTACTCTGTCAATAGAGCCATCACTTATCAAATGTTTCAAAATATGTTAAAGTTTTTGATAGCTGATATTGGATTACATTCATTGGATTATTCCTCTCATAGTTTCAGACGTGGGGGTACAGCTTTCAGGCAGGCTGTCCGGCAGAGTTAATTTAATTACAAGGGGATTGGTGTAGTGATGCTTATAATAAATAATTAAAATTCAATTAACACGACAAATTAGTGGTTGCTGAAAAAATGGGGATGCTGATCAGCCTGCACATCCGCACAATCTGATCGAGATCTGTGCTGATTCGTTATTCCACCATGATACATTCACTATGATGATAGAACAAGCAATACAGATCCATATGTTACATGAGTGCTCTATTTGATCAGTAACTACACTGGTGGCGAATCCCATGGGATCCTTTTCTCTAGTCATAGCCACTTTAAGGTAAATATGATATGGCCTTGCACAGATTGGTTTAGATATTCATTATGTCGGTAATTTCGAAATTCGTGTGGTTTGGGTGCTTAATGAAATGGATATGGTATGTTTAAATAATGTTGATGCTACTCAACTTTACATATATGCTCGTAATTAATGGTCAATTGCGGGCACTGCAGACATATTAGTATCAATGATAAGGTACTACAGTGTTCTATGACTATATACACATGTGAATTAAGTAATTTGGTTTTGTAACTTTTTCTCGTGTGATCGTATTGATGTCTGTTTCACAGGTATCTGGCTTGCTTTCTCCTTTCCTTTCCAATTCAGACTCGTGGAGTTTATGTAATGATTTCCTGGGGCCCGTTTCACTAAATTTCGTACGACTAAACTGTTCATAAGTTAAAATTTATGATCATCTGTAAATTCCAATTGATGGATTTTCATTTCAATTGTTTATGTAACCTTGACCCTGGTCTTAGTGAGGGCGGGACGATCGTGAATGTGTCATTGGGTTGTAGAGTACTATGAGAGCAATGTGTGTATGAAATATCAAGCAAATCCGTGTAAGGAAAAAGTAGTTGCAAGACATTTAGCTGAGCGTTATTTTTGTGTGACGTACGTACTCACTTTGGACATATATGTTTTGTTTGCATGCACGAATCTGCTTAATATGTCACACATGTGTCGCTCCAATGGTCTTCTACCGGCCTACAACAAACCAAGATCGTCCCGCCCCTATTAAACAAAATGTCAAGGTCACATATTTGGCGCGTCCCAAACTTTAATGCTGGGGTATATAACGTATTAGTTTGATTTCCTCGCACGGATCTGCTTGATAGTTCATACACACATTGTCCTTATGCCCTCTACCACCCACTGACAAATTCACAATCGTCCGGCCGCCGCTAAGCCCAGGATGAAGGTCACATACTTGGTGAGTTCGAAACCCTGACGCTTGGGTCAATCCTTATATATATATGTTTTGTTTGCATGCACGAATCTGCTTAATATGTCACACACGTGTCGTTCCAATGGTTCTCTACTGCCCTGCAACAAACCACGATCGCACAGCCCGCGTTAAATAAAAGGCCAGGGTCACATACTTTGTGCGTCCCAAACCTTAACGCTCGGATAAATAACTTATATGCCCGGTTTCCTCCCACGGATCTCATTGATATTTCAAACATACATTGCCCCAATGCCTTCTATTATCCACTGACAGATTTACCATCGTCCCCCCCCCGCTAAGCCCAGTGTCAAGGTCACATACTTGGTGAGTTCGAAACCTTGACGCTTGGATAACTGTTTTATATGTTTTGTTTGCATGCACGAATCTACTTAATAGTTTTAAACGAAACAAAACCAATGTGCGCAGTTCAGGAAGACATACCAGTGATTAATACAATTAATAAAAGATACGTCTAAGAAGTCAAAGGCTTACTACCGACGTTGGATACAGTAAGATACAGTAAGATTAATATGTCACACACGTGTCGTTCCAATGATTCGCTAACGCCCTGCAGCAAACCACGATCGTCCCTCCCCCGTTAAACAGAAGGTCAATGTCACATATACTTGGCGCGTCCCAAATCTTAACGCTTGTGTAAATAACTTATATATTTTCGGTTTCTCCGCACGGATCTGCTTGCTATTTCATACACATATTGTCCTATTGCCCTCTAACACCCACTGCCAGATTCACAATCGCCACACCACCGAGAAACCACAGGTCAAGGTCATATACTTGGTACGTGCGAAACCATGACGCTTGGGTCAGAATCTATGTTTTGTTTCCTTTCACCAATCTACTCGATATTTCACCAACATATTGCTTCAATCATCCTGTACTGTAGTGTAACAATTTCACGATTGTCCAGCCCCCGATAACCCAAATGTCAAGGTCAACACGTTGTTCGTTCAAAACCTTAACGTTCGGGTATATGTCTTACACTTTCCGTTTCACTGAACGGATATGCTTGTTGCCCCAATAGTCCTCTGTCCTGTGACAAGTCCAAGATCTGTTCAAATTCTGCTTATCATTTCATGAGAAAAAGTCGTTTGACGATTTTGACATTTTTACAGCGGCCATCTTGGATAAGGCGATGGCTCCAAATTGATCAATTCTAAAAAGCTTTCATGCAAATATCATCACTGTGATTGATAAAACGCATAACCGCGATCGCATTCACTGGTTATGAATGAAAAAAATAAAAACGGCCTGTCGACAACAGTCCATGTGGAGAGAACAGCGGACGGACGGAGGACGGACGGACGGACGTTCCAACATTTTGGGTTTATGGGGTATTTCCATTGTTTGAAGAACAAAGAAAAAGCCCCTAAACAACAAAAGAGTTTATGAGGTTACGGAATATTACAAAGGAATATTGTGTTCCTAACCACGCCCCTAAGCTCTCAAACCCCCGGACGTTGGCCCGGACGGACGTGCTAGCACGGAGGACATAGAGAAATCATGATAACTCGTTTTGAATGTTTCACGCATCTTAGGAATATTTGATAAATTTAAATCATTGATAGTCTTCATCCATTGTTATTTATAAATTGAATTCCTGTTTTCAGTGATTTATGGTTTCAATTCGCATGTTTATGCCCCAAAATTACAAATTTCCTAACATCTGACACATACGAACTTATGTTTGTTAGTATATCTTTGGTCAGTTGGTATTTAAAAAAATTATTCCAGTTTTTAGCGATTTCTGTATTGTACTTTTATCATGTTTATCCCAAAAAATGTCACCCGGGAGATCCGGATTATTTCTTTTATTTGAAAAGACATACTTGGCAATATATTACGAAAAGTTTTATATAATATCATTCAACAGTGTTTTTGTAATATTTGTTTGAACTTTATTGCGATTTTTGTACAAAATCACCACTTTTTAAAATAAATGACAACTTTCCTACCCTCCGATTGTTGGCGATTTTTTCTCTCGAATTACTGGCAATAATGGTGGTTGTGTTGCAGAGATCTGTCAGTTGAATTGTTCGCGGGTCTGTTGAATTGTTCACGTAAATTCCCTGGCCTATGCTAGGCACACAATACCCCTGGGGGCCGTTTCACTAAACTTTGTACGACTAAAATGTTCGTAAGTGCAAAATTATGATAGTCTGTAAATGTTACGCTGCATTAACAACGTTTTCTTGTAAACAATTAATGGATTTCCATTTATTGAGCATAGACTGCATATGCAGCCTATGCTCAATAAATGTAAATCCATCAATTGAAATTTCCAGACGATCCTAAATTTGCACTTACGAACATTTTAGTCTTACGAAGTTTAGTGAAACTGGTCCCTGATGATCAGCAGAAGCTGTGAAACTGGTTGGGATATAATAAATAATTAATAATTTAGTGGAATCGGACTTTTATTTCAATATTAATAATAATAATATATATATATATCGGCTGAAGTTTATACGTAAATGGCCTATCAAGGGCGTAGCAGTACCCGCTTTTATATTGGTGCGACATACGTGATGCATCGTTTCCACGCCAAGTAAACTGAAAGATGGCTACCGCCCTCCCCTGCTTCGAATGGTCGGCGGATCATTGCGAGCATGCGTTATTGCTATGTGTGTAATGTGTACGTCTTTGCGTACCGTCTTCATACTTCACATGCATTCCTCGCACATCTGAAAGGTCATCTAGGAAAAAATTGGTGATTTTTCAGAAAGTTCACACATTAGTCGAAATTTTACGATAACCAGGGCATAAAGGTCGTAAAAAAAGTACTTTGATTCTCAGATCTCGCTGTGTCAGAAAAAATCACTGCGCGTCGAGCATTTTATCGTCATGGATAAATAGAACTATACTGTAAATTCGCCACATGGCCAATAAAAAACACTACCATGCAACATGTGTTAAATTCAATCATGTGTGACGAAAAACTGGTGATTGTTCACGTCTTAAGAGGTTATAGTAACTATTTAGAACATATACGCATCTGGTGACTTGAAAATAAATCTAAAAAAACATAAATATATATTTAAAAAATCCCCCCCCCCCTCCCGCGTCACATTCCGCAAACCCCGTGTATGAGAATCAACGTACTTACTTCGTCAGTTCATAATTATAACTAACTTTCGACTGTGTCGACATGTCAGCTGAATACTTTAAGCATTTAGCAGCGACAACGCATTTAAATGGACATGGCGACAAGGGGGCCGTTTCACTGAACTTCGTACGACACAAATGTTTGTAAGTGCAAACTTATGATAGTCTGTAAATTTCACAGTAACAATGTTTTCTTGTCAACAATTATTGCATTTACATGTATATATATGCATATGTAGCCTACGCTCAATAACTGTACATCCATTAATTTGAATTTCCAGACGATCCTAAATTTTAGTCGTACGATGTTTAATGAAACGGGCGCCAGTGTACCGGTAGTAACTGCAGCATATGGATATGCTGCAGTTACTACACTGGGGCCCGTTTCATTAAACTTTGTACGACTAAACATGATGTAAAATATGTACGACGGCTACATGTGTGTTCCATACCGGCGATCAATGCAATGTTCAGTGATTGAACATCAGGTGCGGATCCAGGCGGGTGCGTGTCCGGCGCACGCCCCCTCTAAAATTGGTCGAGTTTAGATTTTAACCAATTTTTGTTCGTGGAAAGATCTGATTATTTATTTATTTCTCACACAAAGTGTATGTTGTTACCACTCAGTTGAACCGTCTCGTCGAGACGGTTCAACTGAGTGGTAACAACATATACTTTTGATGAGAAATAATAAAAAATGCAGAAAAAATAATCTGAATTTTATGAAAATTGAAATCCACGCCCCCTCTAGACATAAATCCTGGATCCGCCCCTGAACATTGTAGTATCTGTGCTGATGTGGAGACTGATAAATGACTGGACAAATGGGGCATATGGCCTTTACGACCAGTGTATATCCAGGCCAGTCTGTGCATCAGCACAGTCTGTGCGTGATCTGCACATGACGCAATCCATCAATGAAACACACGTCAAGCTTGTAACAAGCAATATACAATGTACATCGTTATTACTGTCTGTTGTTCCACGTTTTGTTGCCGACGATCTTTTGGCCATTAAACACATTAAATCTTAAAAAATATTTAATAATCATTAATAACAAAAAAGTCACCCTCCCTTAAACATTTTATTTGATGAAATTCCGTCAAATATTGATTTTATTGCGATTTTTGTTTTCCTATGGGAATTTAACATGGGGGCTAAAACTAATTTTTTAAATACTTTTTTTATTTGTGGACCGATTGTCAAAATGTAACTTTTGTTGTCTTAGTTACATCATTTACAAGCTATCTAGCCAGGTTTCGGAGTCGATTTCCATTTTGTTTTCGTTTTTTGACTCCTCCCCCAGCGCTTCCACCTCTTTTCTCCCCATGTTAAATTCCCATAGGAACATCGTATTTTTGCTATGCAATAAATATTTGATGGAATTTCATCAAACAAAAACGTTTTTTACTTACATTTAAATATTTTTAATATTTAATGTGTTTAATAGCCAAAAGTTCGTAGGCAGAAAAACGTGGAACAGACAGTAGGCTACATGAGCGTGTTATTCGATTAGGAGCTACATTGGTCAGAAATCTCATCTCAAAGTCCATTTTATTCAGTTGCAGCCACATATGAGACACACCATGTGATTTTGTACCTACAGACATCTGCAATATTTCATGACACATATTTACAGATATTCTCCGTAAATTACTTCAGAAGTTGACACAAATTTCAGAGTACCGTATGTACTCTGAAAATCTTGTCAACCTTTGACATCATTTATGGAAAATTTGCTAAATTTTGTAAATGTATTTCATGAAATAGCTCTGTAGCAAAGTATACTTTTCTAGCAAAGTATACTTTGAGGGAGTAATCATTTATTTTTCCTGAAATGCATTATTTCAAATAGAACTAACAAATGCATGTATATCATGATTAAAAGTATGCAGAATTATTATACTGAATTTATTACATTATCACAGCCATAATGGCTGTGATAATGTAATAAATTTAGTATAATAAAAATTAATAAATTTATCCTAAAATTGAAAAGTATACTTTGCTAGAAAAGTATGCTTTGAAATGTTGCTGAAATAGGCTACAGTTGTCAGAAGGTACACCATCGCATGGCTTGTCTAATATGTACGGAGTCCCGCAAGGGACGTATGCTTATTGTTTTATTAATTCGTTTCCACGAAATAACAATTCGTTGCCACAAAATAACAATTCCTTCCCTCAATTTAACAATTCGTTCCCGCGAATTAACAATTCGTTCCCACTAATTAACAATTCGTTCCCTCAATTTATCAATTCGTTCCCACGAAATAACAAATAGTTCCCTCGAATTAACAATAACAATTAACAATTCCTGACAACGAATTGTTAATTGTTCATTCGAGGGAACGAATTGTTAAATTGAAGGAACGAATTGCTAATTCGTGGGAACGAATTGTCAATTTGAGCGAACGAATTGTTATTCTGTGGGAACGAATTGTTAATTCGTGGGAACTAATTGTTATATCGTGGGAACGAATTGTTAATTCGAGGGAACGAATTTTTACTTCGTGGGAACGAATTGTTATGTCGTGGGAACGAATTATTAATTTGAGGGAACGAATTGTTATGTTGTGGGAACGAATTGTTAATTCGAGGGAACGAATTATTTCATGGGAACGAAATGTTATATCGTGGGAACGAATTGTTATTTCGTGGGAACAAATTGTTATGTCGTGGGAACGAATTGTTAATTCGAGGGAACGAATTGTTAATTCGAGGGAACGAATTGTTATTTCGTGGGAACGAATTGTTAATTCGAGGGAACGAATTGTTAAATTGTGGGAAAGAATTGTTATTTCGTGGGAACGAATTAATAAAAAAATCCATGTCCACTGCGGGGCTCCGTAGATTTGAAATTTGCCGTGTTTGCAAGCATTTCTGATTATATAGAGTGTGTACATTAATACCTCTAAAAGGTTTTGCTGATAACAGTGTGTCCCTGTTTGTAACGTTGATACAATCATATACCACATTAAAGTTCACAAGATGGAATTAGGCTCTGCAAAATGGATAAGTTTGAGCAAGTCTAATACATGTATATTCATATGTGTGATATTTGTAATTTGTAATATCCCAATTTAAGTATTATCTAAAATATAGCCCATTATAGGTATACATGTTGTCTTCTATTTCCTTTTATGGCTCAAACCCTAATGTTAGTGTCACAGGGCGAGATAAATGTGCTCCGGCCAGGGGCCCGAACCCGGGACCTCTGGTTTACCGTACCATCGCTCTAATCGACTGAGCCGGGCACGAATACACACTTCCTTCCCACAGTGAGTTACGTACCGTGACATACTTCCCCGCCAAATTGGAATTCGTTCCCGAATTCTATATTGAATTCGTCTCTGAATATCCATATTTTGGGTACATTTTGGGTAGTATATATATATGAGTCACGGTCCATCGTTGGGCGCCAAATGTCACAGGGTAAAAAAAATGTGCCCCGGCCCGGGGACGAACCCGGGACCTCTGGTTTACCGTACCATCGCGCCCACTGACTGAGCTAGCCGGGTACGAATACACATCTTCTCCCCATAGTGAGTTACGTACCGTGACATTAGTGTTATTTATGCAGTCTAACCATATTGACTATTGGTTCAGGACAGTATAACCATGCAATTATATCCTTTCACTTCTGCATCATATAATTAAAGTACTTCTTTTATACATTAACGAATATGAAACATAGCTCTTAAGCACTATTGATAGAAAACAAAAAACATCGAAAAAACATATTGCAAAAAAAAACAACAACAAGAATAACGTTGAGATAAATATAATTAAATATAAAATGGAACGTTCCTGAATTGGTCCTTTATTCACAATATACCAGGGCCGTCGGAAGCATCAAAAGATTGGTCCGGCGAATCTAGTGGGTGCCCCCGCTACCCACCCAAAGTGTATGTTGTCACCACTCAGTTGAACCGTCTCGCACAGACGGTTCAACTGAGTGGGGACAACATACACTTCTGATGAGAAATGAGAAAAATTGCAAACAAAATATTCACATTTTTCATATAATTTTTTTTATGAATTATAAATATGTCAAAATTATTAATCCGGCAGTAGCCGGACCTGCCGAACCTGTTCCGACGCCCCTGTATACACTCGTTGACATAAACGATCAAATATTACAGTATAAGGTTGCTCCTACCACTCTGCTATGTCTACTACTTCTCCTCTTCTAGCATGGCTTGAGATCCTTTTCACTTATTTGATCACAAAAATCACATATAAACAAATAATTATTATATCATGTTCAATAATGTCGGTGGGAAAAAATATACATTGTAAGTGTGCATGTATGTTAATTGTACTTTGACTGTGTTTTGATGACCATGCATGGAAATAAAAAAAATATAACCTTAAACAAAAACTCTAATGTAATGTAACGTAATTAGAGTATGTTTCCGTTCCCGTGCTGTCACTCTGTATTGGTGGCCGTGACTGCAGGAATGTGGTTGATGGGATCTAGCAAACTCCTGGGGCCCGTTTCACTAAACTTCGTACGACTAACATGTTCGTAAGTGCAAATTTAGGATCGTCTGGAAATCTCAATTGATGGATTAACATGTATTGAGCATAGGCTGCATTTGCAGCCTATGCTCAATAAATGTAAATCCGAAACTTGCTTACACGAAAACCTTGTTAATGTGAAATGTACAGACTATAGTAAACTTGCACTTACGAACATTTTAGTCGTAAGAAGTTTAATGAAACGGGCCCCAGTAGCCTCGTAATGATGTATATGGCTTGTTAGAAGCATCACGGGTGTCTCATTGATGAAACGGCGAACGGGGCAGATCCTGATCCGACTGTGCGAATGCACAGGCTGATCTGGATCTACACAGGCGACAAAAGCCATCATCCCTAATTGTCACAGTCACATGTCCTAATTTACATGTCCTAATTTACTGACCTGTATTCGCTAACACCTTACGACAACTTTAACATGTTTAACATGTTTAACGGTGATTATTTAGCCAGGTGTGATCAAGAGTTGTCGAACGTTAAACCGCGGGCGTGACAGTATAAATTAAGGCCGTACAAAGTTCTTTCTCTCACCTGGTATGGAATGTCTTCCAGCCATTTCCCACCCTTAAATATAAGAAAAAAAGTTATTTTCTCTGTTAAGCATCCGCGTGCGGGTAGGTTTTGAGAGTTGTTCTGTGAAAAAACAACAAACTCTGTAAGCTATTTGACGCTATTTGCTGGTGAAATAATATGAACACTGATTGGGGACGTGTGCACGTTTTATACCCGTTCAAGAATTTACGCTTAATAAGTTTAATGATAGTACTTTCTTCTTATTTTTTTTTAAAGTTTGCTGACAAAACAAAACAAAACATTACATTCGTTTTTTGTTCAAGACCATGTTTGTTTTTACCGGATATGTAGGTAGTTAGAAGTATTGAAGTCAGAAGTCCCTCCAGGGCTTCCATATATACCACCAGTATGTACATGTATATATGGTCTGAAGTATACAGGGTGGTTCAAAATATACCTCCCCACTTTACATAGACATAACTATAGTCTGTTTCACGAAAGCTGCCCAAATTTTACGGCCATATAAACAATTCAAAAACAATATTTTTTTCGATAATATTAAATTAGAGGAAAATTTAAGAATGAGCCTTCTTTTTATTTCGTGAAATTTGGTCAAATATTGATTTTATTACGAAAAATTGATTTGTCTATGGGAATTTAACATGATGGGGAAAAAAGTGGTAAGGGAGTGTGGGAGGAGTCAAAAAACGAAACATTTGGGAAATTGACTCCGAAACCTGACTAGATAGCTTGGATATGATCTAACTAAGAAAACAAAAGTTAAATTTTAAAAATCGGTCCAGTATTTCTAAAATTCAAAAAAATGTCCCCATGTTAAATCCCCATAGACATCTTCACTCCGTGAAGATGTCTATGGGGATTTAACATGGGGAAATTTTGTTTTCGCAATAAAATCAATATTTGACCAAATTTCACGATCATTCTTAATTTTTCCTTTAATTTAATATTATCAAAAGAAATCTTGTTTTTGAATTGTTTATATAGCCGTAAAATTTGGGCAGCTTTCCTGAAACAGACAGTAGTGTTCTAAGTAAGATAAACATTCAAACTAAAGTTTATTACAAAATAATATATTTTTGCTTTTTTTTCTCATTATGTATTTAATTTTAACATTTTGCGTGGAAATCAGAATTTTTAAAGACCGGCGACGGCGAGTTATGTAAAAAATGGGTATACATTTTTAACACATGTATAAAGTAGATAATCTATGTGTTTCTTGAATATTATATACTGGAAAACAATGGTGAATAATGACATTTTATTCTGATATTAAATATCACACTGATCACTATTATCTACATTGTACTTGTAACAGATAGGTCCCGAACCACTCTGTATATGCATGTAGCTCCTTACTATGCAACACGTTGTTGTTCATGTGTATGCTGAAATGTATTACTGGACGCTCTCTTGCAATTCTTATAAAATGGCAATTGTACATGCACATGTGTTGTGTTATTGTTCTGTATTGTACGATGTACAGTTTATGAGACGTAAATTAACAAGTTAACTAACTCAAGGTGCATCACGTGGTTACAAGAACAACTACGTCGCCCACTCCAAGGTAAGTATTATTTGATATTTTCCTTAATATGCAACCGGGAATTTGATGAAATATGGCGCAGCAAACGCGTTTTCATGAGCTGCATTTGGTAGTCCAGGGAGTTCGGCACAGAATTGTGTCGTTTTTGCGAAGAATCGATTTCCGTGTCGGTAGACACGGAAATCGATTCTTCGCAAAAACGACAGAAGTTTGGGCGAAAATACAAAGACCACCAAATGCAGCTTAACAAGACACGTTTGATGCGCCATATTTAATCAAACTCCGTTATGTAATAAGGACAATATAAAATAATACGTACTTTGAATCAGATGGATTCTGGAAGATTCAGTACTTGTTGTTAGTACCACGTGATCATACACCTTGTAACTGTATTAAACCATTCAGCTGCCCGTTATTGTATCGTTAGCATCGTGTTGTCAAGTGATTGTGATTGATTACTAAATACATCCAGGTCACTTATCAATGTTTTCAGGGAAACCTCTCTAACGTCACAAGGGTATCAGTGTGGAAATTTACGTCGGATGTAAAATGTACAATAATGCCAATAAATACGTGGGGTAATGGATAATGAATGTTTATCACATGCAACCCTTTTTACGACGTGCTGTAACCCATTTCATAAATGTGATATGACACACGTGTAATAACACCTGCAGCGAATTTAATTAGCTGGCCGCATCACCCTAATTACGTATTCGTATTATGCACCAACGTTATGCCAAACGAATACAACAAAGACGTTCCAAATTACGACGCCCATAATAGCGTGACAAAGCAACGGTGTTTTGACGTTGACGTCATCCTATGGATGGTAAACGTCATTACAGCGTCGGGGACTCAGTAAAATCATAATTTTGTGTATTGCTAGTATTAAAACTATTTTTCTCGGTGCCACGGATATTTCAAACTCATTGATAAAATAGGCAATGGCGTCCGCTCACTGAAACGTAATGGAAATATCCAAGGTTTCTGCTCTTTGGAGCGGTGAAGTCATGTCATAAACATAATCTCAAACTCGTTTCCATTGGATATGAGTTTTATGAAACTCGTCAGCAATTTTATGCACCTCGCCATAGGCTCGGTACGTAAATTGTGCGTGACTCGTTTCATAAATCTCATATCAAATGGAAACTTGTTTGAGATCCTCTATTTATTTTGCCAGAAACTGTCTCAGATGATGTATCTGATATACAGAACAGTTTGTGCCTACTGAGTGGGCATGTACCTTTAACCACCTCTGTGCCACGGGGCCGATATATCGACCCAAGCAACATTATGAACATATATCGGCCCAACTTTGACGAACTTTAGCGTCGTTTTAAACGTAATGCATTTCACCGAATGAACATATTTTCTTATTAACATGTCAGATCAACATTATAAAAAGTAATGCAAGAAGCGATTGTGAACGACGTGTTGACACAAAATAATGTATTATTAGAGGCTAAACAGGGCACATCTAGCAAACTATTGAAACAGCTCATTGAGCAAGTACATTGTTATAAATCCTAGATATATGAAAGAAATACGTTACAATATGCATTGTGCAGTAACGTAGCATGCTAGCAGGCCACGCATTACATGTATTTCATTCACACATAGCGCAAGTGTTTCAATCAGTAGGCCAATTTTACACTACATATATGAGTATTGTAGGTGGGGTCTTTACCCGATCATAATGGCCACATGTTACGGAATACGGTGTTCATTGGGTGGCGTTGTAAATGTGGGGTGATTGAAATTTGGTTTTGGAGTTTTAGGATGCACAATCAATGTTTATTAGTCGTCTATTTTCCCGATTTCCCGAGGCCTATGTATTGCAAAATTGGGAATAGCGGTCGCCATTTTAGGAATCGAGTTGGTGAACATAACGTCATTTTGTTCGAGACATGCAACGTCACAATGGTATTTTGACGTCACGTTGTTACGTCACTTATGCCATTGCAATTAAGTCGGATTGCGACGCAAATTGACGGTTAATTATTGATGGTTTGGCACTCGTTTACACCGACCACAAGTCGAGCAAGCGAGACGCCCTGCCAAATTAGGCTGGGGCGATAAGGATAAAACGTCTACAGAGTCAGACATAGAGGGATCATGGTCTATATTAGAAGTTGGAAGGTATAGGGTATCCCAAGGATATCAAAGTGTTAGCAAACACATACTCATGTATCATAATTATAAATATCATATACTGTACATGTACAACTGGTCGCAGAGACTGCAACAAAGAGTACACGCCAACCCGCGGTGTACAGCCCCCAAGATCACACCAAGCTACACAAACAAAATGAAATATATATTATATAGTTTCAAAACAACACACACAGTTTTAGTTTACTAAAAACACGGTCATAGAAAAAAGTAATAACGTGCTGAAATAAATTACACGAAAGCATACCAGAGAGGAAACTGTCTTGGGACGATCAGTGAATACAAATCTGCCTTATTATCTGGTTAGATTGGCAATGCAGATATATCCAGCGAAAATTTACGAAGGCGTATATATGTGTGACGGGGAGCCAATATGTCGATTGACATCAAGCGCCACCCTAACTGATCGGAAATAGTCATCTCATTATTAATTCCGATTGGCGAGATTTTTTTGTCATTTTCTCTGTCAACTTTTGAATTTGTACTTCCTCCAACCCATTACTCTCCATCATCACAGGGAAGCTGGATAACCTCTACCAAAGCTTGGCAATGCAATAGGAGTTCTAGCAGGCAAAGCATACTCGGAGGTGCCCAGCAAAATACGAGACGAGTTGGCGCGTGATCAGTTCATAAGAGCATTGTACAATGGAAAACTTGTGCTAGAGTTACGACACCACTTGCCAAAAAATTAGATGATGCGATAAGAGCTGCAATTGAATGGGAGAATGTAGAAGACACCGGAAACAATCTAACAGCTATAGATGGTGGTTTAGGCGAGGCGGCAGGTCGTCATATCCCTAGCCCTAGTCAAAACAACGTGAATACTAACACTGGGCAATGTGATGAGCTTGCAGGTATGATGAAAGAGATGATTACCTTATTGAAGTCGGACAGAGACGGATCTGCTACAGGGAGTGGATACAGTAGGGGTTGCTCTGCAGCAAGCAGAGGTCGGAATGGGGCGTGGTCGATCTTCAGAACGTGCTAACGAAACTTGCTGGCAATGCGGTCAGGTGGGGCACATGCTGAATGAGTGTCCACGCTTTCAATGTTCGCGCTGTGGCCAGCAGGGTCATCGCCAATTTGAATGCCCACGCCAGAACAATCAATCGGGAAACGGAGTGTAGCTGGGATTGAAGGTCGCATCTCAGCTACGCATGAACCAAGACCTACAACTACAAATGTCTCAAATGATACTGAGAGATGTGCAGCCACCGGACTGTCCATATTTTGCTGGGGAAAGGTTCGTGGTGTTGAAGATAAATGTCTAGTAGACATTGGCTCTGTCTTTACACTATTCAGTTTTGAGTTTTACCAGAGAGAATGTAAATTTAGAAAATGCGAAGATAAATTACATCCATTTTTCGAGTCCGTAGTATCCGGAAATAATGAGCTACTGAATATCATATGGCAGGTAACAATACCTATTCAGATCGAAAACAATGTGTATGCTCAGAAGATTCTAGTAGTGAAGGACTTGGCTCACGAATGCTTGTTGGGTACTGATTTCCTGCAAAGAAATAAAGTTACTGTGGATTTTAAATCCATGAGTCTGGTGGTTGGCAATACATCAACATCGATGCAATCACACAAGGAAACCTCTAGTGTGTGCAGAGTTTCAGTAGCCGAGACCGTTTCTATTCCAGCAAGGCTTGAATTGATAGTCACGGCGAAGTTGCAAAGTAAAGGTCGAGGTTTTCAGCACCCAGATGGCATAGGTATATTTGAACCGAAACAACACAGTGGAGCAAGTGACATACTAGTGGCCCGGATGGTGGCAGATGCAGCTCATAAAATAATCCCAGTACGGCTGATTAACCTGTCTTCGGATAATGCTGTGTTGTATAAAAACACAAACATCGGAACGTTTGTGGCTGTAGACTACTTGGATGTATGTTCGGGAAAAGATACTCCGTCAGATTTGGGAGCAGCAGGAAGCAGCTCCCATGGTGTGTTTGCAACTGAATTGGGTGCAACTGGTAGTAGCTCCCATTCTGTCACTGATAAAGATAGTAGCAGAAGTGAGTGGATTCAGGAAATGTTGAAAAACTCAAATGTAAATGCTAGTCAAAAACAACAACTAGCAAATCTGATATGCGAGTGTGAACAATTTTTTTCTAGAACACCTAATGACCTAGGCAGAACAGCGGCAGTTCAACATCTCATAGATACGGGGGACACGTCTCCGATTAAATAGCCAATCAGACGAGTGCCGATTCACCTTAAGGATGAGGTGAAACATCAAATAGAAGATATGCTAGAAAACAAAAGTATTCAACCTTCATGCAGCCCATGGAGATAACCAATATTATTGGTAAGAAAAAAAGATGGGTCAACACGGTTCTGTGTTGACTTCCGAAAGGTAAACGAAGTCACAAAGAAGGACACGTATCCGATTCCACGCATAGATGAGACATTTTGTGCATTAGCAGGTGCCACATATTTCTCAACACTCGATCTAGCAAGTGGCTACTGGCAGGTTGAACTAGATGAAAGAGACCGCGAGAAGTCGGCATTTGTATCTCCACAAGGGCGGTTGTATGAATTTATGGTTATGCCGTTTGGCTTATCTGGGGCATCAAGTACCTTTCAACGTCTTATGGAAGCAACACTGGCTGGATTGCAGTGGGACATTTGCCTAATATATCTTGACGATGTCACGGTATATAGTAGAACTATTGAAGATCATGTAAAAGCACTGCGGTTTGTATTTGAGAGATTTAGGCAGGCGGGATTGCAAATGAAACCGAGCAAGTGTCAGTTTGTTTCACACAGGGTGTCCTGTCTGGGTCACTTAGTATCTGAGCATGGCGTCGAGACTGATCCACAGAAAGTTACAGCCGTAAAGGAATGGCATAGACCACTTTTTGGGCTTAGCGACTTATTACCGGAAGTTTATCCAAGACTATGCAAAGATAGCCAAGCCGTTAAATAAGTTGCTACAGAAACAATCAACGTTCATCTGATCGGAAGAACACGACCAATCATTTAACGAGCTGAAGAGAAGGTTAGTTTCATCACCCATCCTCTCTTACACACGTGTAGAAGGCAATTTTGTGCTTGATACAGATGCAAGTGGTAGCGCGATCGGAGCCGTTCTTTCCTAGAAACAAGAAAAGGTGATCAGCTACAGTAGCCGGGTATTGACAAAACCAGAAATAAATTATTGTGTCACTCGGAAAGAGCTGCTCGCATTAGTTGATGCAGTGCGTCAGTTGAGACATCTTTTTGGGAAGGGAGTTTGTCGTTCGCACAGACCATAAAGCGCTAGCGTGGCTATGGAATTTTATGAATCCAGACGGCCATGTGGCAAGATGGCAGTCCATACTCGCCGAATACCAAATGCGGATTTAACACAGGGAGGGAAAATTGCATGACAACGCAGATGCCATGTCTCGTAAGCCAGACAATGAACACATATTGACAGGCATGGTAAATGCTGCATATAGAGAGATAGATGAGTTGCCAAACTGGACCGACCATTGGACCAAGGATAAATTACGAACCGACCAGGAACATGACAGTGAGCTGAAATATGTTTACAGGTTGAAGCAACAGTTGGGTACCATAGCACCAGACATACCACAAGAAGCTTCACGTACAACAACACGATATCTGGGTCAATGGGACCAACTGTAGATGATAGATGGTATCCTGTACAGACATATAGAGACAACAGTAAAAACGATCAAACAGTTAGTTGTGCCATCTATCCTGAAACGTGATGTATTGACATCTCTTCACCAGGATGCTGGCGGGGGACACCTGGGCATGTCAAAAACTTGTGGCAAATTGAAAGATCGGTTCTACTGGTGTGGGTGGAAGGAAGATGTTGAAGTATTCTGTAAGGAATGTCTTGAATGTGGAAGCAGGAAGGGTCCTACGAGACATGCTAGAGCGCCAATGTTGACAAATGGGGCGGGCAGTCCTATGTAGAAAATCGCTCTGGACATTCTTGGACCATTGCCCACATCGAAGAGCGGACTGCGTTTTATTTTATTAATATCTGATTACTTCACCAAGTGGACTGAATCATATGCACTCGTAAATCATCGTGCGAAAACTGTGGCTAAAACGCTTGTGAATGAGTTTATCTGTAGGTACGGTACACCTATGGTAATTCATTCAGACCAGGGTAGAGAGTTTGAGTGGAAACTTTTCAAGGAGATATGTACATTGCATTCTATAAAGAAAACTACAACAACTCCTTATCACCCGCAGTCGGACGGAAAAGTAGAGCGATTCAATTGCATGCTTTTGGATATGATCAGCAAGCATGTAGAGGAGGACCAGACATATTGGGATGTACACATACCTCACGTGATGATGGCATATCGGTCTAGCCAACAAGAGTCGACAAAATCCTCACCAGCGTTGTTGATGTTTGGCCACGAATTAAGTTTACCGATATATGTTATTGTACGAGATCCCCCAGGAGCAGAACAACAAGTTAATGAATATGTGTCGACTCTGAAGACTTCACTGGAAAAAAGCCTTCACAACGGTGAGGGAAAACCTGGCGGCTAGTCACAAGCAACAGAAGGATGCATACGACACACACATTGCAGGAAATGTGATATCGGAGGGAGACGAAGTGTGGTTGCATTCGCCTGTAGTTAAGGTTGGACGGACCTCTAAGTTGAACTGTCCAAGGCAGGGACCATATGTTGTGCTGAAGCAAATATCAGAGGTCACATACAGAATAAGGAGGAAAGGTGGCAGAAAGTCTCAAGTTGTTCACTTCAACAGACTGAAACCATTTAATGAACAAGCCTCTCATGAGGCTAGGGAGCACCATGTTGTAGCTCCCAGCCAACATAAAACACAAAGCCAACATGACTGAAGTAGAACGACAACAAAACACTAGGGAGCAACCTGTTGTATATTCCAGGCGAGCGACGGATGGAGATACCAGCAGTGATGACGATGATGCCAAGTCACTGGATTAGCCAGTAGAAGAACGACAACCGGAAGACCCAATTGTGCAACTGGATGGAGGACTACCACAGAGAAACCGTAAACAGCCGGAATACCCTGTTGAAGGACCAGCAGGCAGACGACCACAGAGGAACCGTAGACCGTCGGTGTGGCTTCATGACTATGTAACTGGTGATATAGAATATGAGGGAGACAGTGATGGCAGTGAGTGAGAGTGTTGAATGTGGTGCTCGAGGACGAGACATATTGTATAGGGGGAGCAATGTAATGAGTTAACTAACAATTACTTGACTGATATATTGTTGTTGTTGTGGCGTGTTTGTAAAGAGCGTGAGAAGTTGGTGTGCTGTTGAAGTTTAAGTTCAATGACATAGATTGTGTAGTTACTTAATACATGCCTGCTATCCACTTGATACCATTGTAAATAAATGAATGAATGTTTCCACATGTGTTACCTTATCTGAAGATAGTACAGATACATCATAAATAACGCTGGAAAAAATATACAATATAACCGGCCCCCATGCACGTAGGCAGTCATCACCAGTGGTCAGGTGGGGAATAACATTTTGAATGATTTATACAAACCGACTGGTCAGAGTGAGTTTGGGCTTTGGGAACCGACAGGTGCCAATAGGAATTGTTCCGCTAGTTGCGGGTAGACACAACAACGCGAATCGATAGTAATTATATGTCTATATATTAAATGGTGTTAAATGAATGAACCAGAATGCATATTTAGTACAAACATTACCCGTATGGGTTGCATGACGTGTGAGACTACGTACATTCCGAGGTGCGATTTCTTCCTCAAATAAACGAGTCGAGCTCCTGACAATTGTAACACTTGCTGGCACTCAGAGGCTCACATTTGTCCCGTGGGAGATACATATATTTAGACCCGGACTGGCAGGGGCATTGACAACAATGAACAACATTGTTTTCATTGAACAAGTCAAGTGCTGAGACACATGCAAGTTACAGTACTCTCACATTAGGCGAGCAATGTCTTGCAACTGTCAGCGGGTTTTTAATCGCCGGTGAGTATGAGCGAGTCAAGTGCTGAGACACGTTGAAGCGAGCACTTAACCCGAATTGTATGTCTGTAACGCAGGGCAACTTAAATAAGTTGACCTGCGTTACAAACAGAACATTCTGGTTAGCGAGCACAGTGTTGCAACTGTCAGCGGGTGTACTCGCCGGCAAGTATGGGCGAGTAGAATTTACTTGCAAACATGGCAACACGCCCTTGCACACTGCGAGTTAATGGCGCCAATCAACACTTGATAACAACGAGAACCGGAGTGTTGAACTCGTCGCTGGTAGAAAAAGGTGCAAATTAATATTACCAGTCACGTACATGCATGTCTGTCTGTCTGCATGTCTGACTTTGACGCTCACGCCCAGCTTGTTGGCCTTGCAGTGAGTGAAACCGTTCACGCAAGCAAATACTAGGCCAGCAACTGTGAGTACTGCCACGGGTGAAATACTAGTATCTAGAATAAAAATATTTCCTACTAAAACGTTACCAACCAACTAATTTCTACATGGCTCTATACATGTTATATACATGTAGTTAATCGAGTAATCCTCTTTTCAGTTTAAACCTTCGTTATGTTAAATTTGAATGCGCAGAGGCAGGGTAAGCCATTCATTCTTTCTTTCTTTCTTTCTTTCTTTGATCCCTCAATGTTGACTAACCACTTTACATAATAGAAATACTCCTTCACAATGCAACCGCAACCAGTATTTACATAATTATAACACTTGAGCTGAAATATTTCTATCTTTTGTTATCGTTGTGTGCCACGACGACTGTGCTTCCTGTTACCTGTATTTGTTACTGGTATTTCCGTCGCTCACTATGAAGAGTGTAGCACAGACGTCGTGTATGATGTACTAGCCTTATTGTAGACATGGAGTCTGCATTTAGTTCCGTTGAGGTGGGTACATGTACATGTTCGTCTAAAAACGTTGAGTCAGGTAATATCTGGATTTGAGCTGATTGTTCAATGTTCTGAAGTTGTAGGTTACACATACTGCTCAATGTTCCATTGATATCAAGGAGCACATTTTACTGTGTCTAGTATTGCACTGTTCAGTAGGAAATTCCGATCTTCAATTTCCGTTAACATTTCGTCTATTTATTACAGAGGTAATTGTACTGTACAATATGTATTGATATATCACGGTTGTAATTTGTATTGTCGTCTAGCAACATTTACATACAATAATCTACACATGTTTGGAAAAGAACAATTCACGTGTTCGTGTATCTACATTTCGGAATACGCACACATGCACTACATGCACCAAAATGTAAACGCCATACATATGTTACCTGGTCGAATGTACATGTTTTCGATGCATGTGTTCTCTCAAATGTTATTGCTGTTTTTATTTTCATTACGAAGAAACAATACGATATGTATACATGTGCATAAATGACTTGGGAGACAGCCCACATTTTTGTAATAGCGTCAATGTATCTGCCGGCTTCAATGATGATTATACATTTAAGTACACATAATACAGTTAGAACATATACATGTTGCGACATTTCGAAGGTGTTATATAATTATGCAGTCGCATGTGCTTTACTTCAACGTCAACATTCCAGCAAAAAACACATTTCGCCAATACTATACATCATCTACGATAATTGTAAATTTCGCATCTTCGACGTTTTGTTTTATTTATGATACGAACGGATGCGTGATATTTGTAGTTTATTGACCCTCGATGACTAAGAAAACTCCTTCATCTCCTCTTTATTGCTATATATCTTGCTCATTTAGATGCGAACGAGGATAGGATACATTAATATATTGACGATACGTGTAATACACTGGATTAATTAATTACTCATATTTACAAGTTGGTGTGAAAACTATCGGCAATAGAGAAATCTTTCCCCAAATACACTGACATACATTATTTCTCAGTGTAAAGTTGCTACTTCACTGCTCGGTGTACTATTCATAAATGCCAATTACTGCCGATTGTAAATCAATTGCGCTTCTATTAGCATCGTTACGTTTTGAACGACGTCATGAAACGCGGGCGTTTGTAAACAATACGTAAAAAGCGACGTCATTTTGACGTAACGTCGGCAGTTGGCAAATTTGAATAATACGCTTGGCAGCGAAAGAGAATTCGTTCCCACGATATAACAATTCGTACCCACGAATTACCAATTCATTCTCGTGGAAACGAATTGTTATTTCGTGGGAACGAACTGTTAAATTGAGGGAACGAATTGTTAATTCGTGGGAACGAATTGTTAAATTGAGGGAACGAATTGTTATTTCGTGGGAACGAATTGTTAAGTTGAGGGAACGATTTGTTAAATTGAGGAAACGAATTGTTAATTCGTGGGAACTATTTGTTAAATTGAGGGAACCAATTGTTATTTCGTGGGAACGAATTAATAACAAAAAATAATTCTACGTCCCCTGCGAGGCTCCGTACAATAGCACCATGAATATAATCTTTCTAATTCCAATACATTGATGACTCGTGATTGTGAATGGATCATTACCATTGATTGCTGTAGAACAAATATAATAACGACTGCGCGTTAATCAGAAAATAATGAATATTGTATGTTACACTACCGCCTGCGCTGATCTTGTCCATAGTTGTGACTGTGACTGGAGAAATGGGGCTTATGGGATTTGTGACCAGTGTAGCTCATGATCAAATAACACACTCCTGTAGCCGGATAACGATCTATGTTGCTTGTTAGAAGCATTACAAATGTTTATTGATGGAACGGCGAAGAGTGCAGATCCTGATAAAACTGTGAGGATCTGGATCTACACTGGTCGAAAACCCCATAAGCCCCTTGTCACAAATTTGTGCAGTTGCTCAGTATAGATTGTGTCTAATTTTGTGCAGTATACATACCTGTACTATTGATTGCACATGTAAGTTGTACCAGGTGCATTTTACAGGCGAGTTGCATTGTTAACACTTACTGGTAGGGGATATCACATACAGTGGTCAGTCATGCTTGACAAGTATTGGGCATTTATGTGAATAGTTCACTGGGCATGCATGTGTGGTCATTGCTTAGAGAGATCTGATTGTGGGGAGATATATTAGTGCTTTGTGTGGAGAACGTTGGCCAATTTTATTCCTGTATATCTGAGCTAGATCTGTGGAGTCCAGACACTGTGGCTTATGTTGATGGGGCGATTCCTTGGTGTCCATCCTCTCGGTGATTCCTTTCCATTTCACTGGCATTGCCATTCCTGAGCAGCATATGGCGGGTCGAAACTGACATTTCCATAGATGGAAATAACCGAGAATGATATGAGGCGATGTCATTTGTGTGAATGACAGATATTGTATCCTTTGGGAGTGAAATGATATGAATATTGATGTGATAGACTAACATTACTGGGGTATTATCACCATTATTCGTAAGATGTAATTGACAGATTGTCGGTGGAGTGAATCTTAATGACATATTGTACTTAGTGGACATCTTTGTGGGTATGCAATACTGAGTGGAATTCTTCGTGGCATCTTAGTGACATATTATCCATATTGGATATCTTCGTGGAATCTTTGTGATATTATGTCCTTATTGGACATCGGTACGATAAACTTAGTGGTATATTAATGACAACTCGGTGACATACTTAGTGGACACATGTAACATCTTTGTGGAATATTATTCTCAGTGGACATTTTTGTGACATCATAGTTACATGTGGTATACTGTCCTCCATGACACCAGTGTGGCACCTAAGTGTACAATTTTGAATGTTAGGATTCTCAGTTCATACTATTTAGTCTCGTGCACATACCATGTGGGTGAATATTTGTTGTGCATCTATGAACATTTGTGTATTCAGTGACAACCTAGGACTCATGCATTCACAGGGACACTTAGCTATGTGGAACTTTTAGAAGATACTGTCAATTGTGTTTTGCTGGATAAATAGTGCCATAGTTATTATTGACTGATTAAAAATGTGTAAATTGATTTTGACTATTTGTCTATGCCTATGTACAGCCACACCAGATCTATATTAAAATAACCTGTCTCACAATTGTGTGATTTCAGTTACACAATTTTGTGACACCCCTTTTCTCCAGTCGCAGTCACAGTTGTCAATTACTTTATATCGAAATGCTTTAATCATATTGAATGACTGAGCCTGAGATGTGCTGTAGCTCATGCTCAGATAACCAAACAGCTTGATTGGGAGTTGAGATTGCCATAGCCGTTCAGAAACGTTGACATCTTGGCAAGATTGACTCGGCGGTTGCGTCATACTGCATCATGATCATGTGCTGCCGCCACTATATCAAGGTGCATGATCACGTGGTTACAACAACAACAACGACGTCGCCCATTCCAAAGTAAGTATTCTTTAAATGAACGTTGTGACGTTTGCCTAACAACGTCGCCATACACCAGCATGTGCACCTTACATAAGTCTACATTCGTTTACTCAAAGTCGATTACGTCGATTTCCCTTGTTCCGTCCAATTCGTGTCCAATTCCCGTTTCAAACTGGCTACCGTTACGTCGAATTTCGTTACGTCAAATTGTCGCCAATTCGAAAAATGTTTAATTTTTATTAGTCAAAATAAAGTTATTTGAAAATTTGGAAAGGGTCTCGACTAATCTAGAATGTTAATGTGATTGAACACATTCCAAATATGCACTCAAATAGATCTGGCTCATAGAAACAGCTACGTAATTTGGATTTCAAAAAGTTTACATGACGTCACATTTGACGTCACACAACGTAACGTCAAAACGCGGGAAAACAAGTCATTGTATAACTATTCATGCGCACATCACGATTCCTTGATTATAATCTCAGAAATAGAATAAAATTAATGTGCATATATATCCGCCGTGGAAGTGTAATAAATACGATATTCCATCGTACATGTTTGAATAGCGGAAATAATACACTCGTGTCCGTCGGCGTCCGTGCGTGCAACTCGTTCGGTACTCTCATTCGTTGCTTAAGCGGAAGCCGACGCACACTCGTGTATTATTTTCCGCTATTCAAAATATACGATGGAATATCCTTTATATGCAGATTAGGTTCCAACGTATTATTACAGTGACCAACGGAATATCCAAGGAATACATACACCGAACAAAATACAGTGCCTTTAACCATGACCTATGACCTATATCGTAAAAATATTGTTGAGTTACCCAATTGTATTTGCGGACAAGTTGAAGATGCCACTCACTACTTCTTCTCCTGCCCAAGATATACACTACATAGCAGGGACGGATCCAGCTAGTTGCGAAGGTAACTTGCAATCTACTCCCGTACCGTCCGTAGCCAGCTACGGACGGTAAGGGAGTAATTGCAAGAGTTACCGTTCGCAACTAGGGGCTTGTCCTATTTTTGAGCTCTTCGAAATGCACTTTCCTGTATTTTACGGCATTTAAATCCAGACTCCAACTGATGGTAAACTGTGATCTATGTAAACGCCGGAACCCCACCTCCAGATCCGCCCCTGAATAGAAACCACCTAATAGACGAAATACAAATCTACTGTCAACCGACCCTTCATACTCTTCTCTATGGCAATATACAACTTGACGGTCCCACTAATGAAGCAATAGGTTCACGGTATCTGCTCGCTACAACGTAATGACAACATGACTGCACGTGGGCGCTGGGTGGTATGATGTGCGACTGTTTTCTCGAACTCGTGCAGTAGCTTTAATTATTAGCCGATCTATTTATAGATCGGCTATATATTGGTTATCCATTGGTTTGTGAAAAAGTTTGTAACCATCCTTTTCTCCTATATTCGGTAATCATCTACAAACGCGAAATTTGTTGTATCACTTCCAAATTACATCAACCGGATAATTTTTCATTTTTGGCCATTATCTCTGTTGAAAACTTTAAATATAGCGAAATAACACAATTTGGCTATAAATAAACGTTTTCACTACAAGAGTTCGGTAAACAAAAGTTAGGCGGTTTGCAATTTGGCTATAAATAAACACTAAAGTTTGCGGTTCGCCTTCTAGTCCAGGGGCAATTGAAGGTATATGTTTAAGATTCCGGCACCTCGTGTTAATTTATGGCACCCGGTGTTTTTATAAACTTGAATGTATAAGGTTTCCAAAAAATCTGGGTGTTATTATTTTTTAAAACCAAGTTGAAGGTCATTTCAAGGTCATTGAACTTTATGCTTGACGGAAGTCGAAAATTACCAATATATGAGCCAATAGGTAATGGTCCTTAACTTGGAAATTGGTGTAAGTTGTTAAAGAACATTTCTGATGGATATATTAAAGATATGTACGTAAACTACAATAATATTCAGTATATAATTATCATATTTTCAAGATGGCCGCCAAAAATCGGGTATTTATGAGATTTCGGTTGACTTGCTACATATTTGTGTAATGCTATGCGCCTTCACCTATATTCAAAGGTTAATTCTTTCAACTGGAATAATATTGTTTATATTTGACTACCATAAGTATTGCTATGATTAGATATTAATGATAGCTAAATATAACTGGAAGAATTTGGTTGGGGAGGAAATCAACACTTCTCTCACTTTTCCCTGAGATTCCGTAACTACTAAAATGTGGACATATATTGAACCCTGATTTGATCGGCTAATAACATCATGCCCTGCATGACTTTTCATATTTTAGCTCGACTATTCGAAGAATTGTTAGAGCTTATGTAGTCACCCCGGCGTCGGCGTCGGCGTCGGCGTGTCGGCGTCGGCGTCGGTGTCGGCGTCACCGTCACCGTCAAGCATTGGTTAAGGTTTTTAGTCAAGCTTGTATATGGAATACTACTGGCCCTACACCCCCACCATACTTGGACAACTTCATCTCCTAGTGATGTACATCAATAACCCCTGACCTATATTTGACATTGACCTACATTTCCTCTTGAATTACTTAGTTAATTCCCCTTGGTTAAGGTTTTTAGTCAACCTTGGTTAAGGTTTTTAGTCAAGCTTGTACATGGAATACTATTGTGCATACAGACACCATACTTTGACAACCTTTTCTCATAGGGCTGTACATCAATAACCCCTGATCTATATTTGACCTTGACCTACATTTCCTCTTGAATTACTTAGTTAATTCTCGTTGGTTAAGGTTTTTAGTCAAGCTTGTAGATGGAATACTCCTGGCCCTACACCAACCATACTTGGACAACTTCATCTCCTAGTGATGTACATCAACAGCCCCTGACCTATATTTTACCTTGACCTACATTTAACCTTGAATTACTTAGTTAATTCCCCTTGGTTAAGGTTTTTAGTCAACCTTGGTTAAGGTTTTTAGTCAAGCTTGTATATGGAATACAATTGTGCATACATACACCATACTTGGATAACCTTTTCTCATAGGGATGTACATCAATAACCCCTGACCTATGTTTTACCTTCACCTACTTTTATCCTTGGATTACTTAGTTATTTCCCCTTGGTTAAGGTTTTTAGTCAAGCTTGTATATGGAATACTCCTGGGCCTACAGCAACAATACTTTGAAAACTTCAATTCCTAGTGATGTACATCAATAACCCCTGACCTATATCTGACATTGACCTACATTTAACCTTGAATTACTTACTTAATTTCCCTTGGTTATGGTTTTTAGTCAACCTTGGTTTAAGGTTTTTATGCAGGCCGCAGCCACCTTGTTTGTTTGTCAAGCTATGTGTACATCGACAACCCTCATAGTCGAGCTATGCTGTTCTCCTACAGCTCTAGTTTATTTCCATTTTTTATATTTCCCTGTTCACTAAAAGTACACTTATTAGAAAATATAGTACATAGTTCGTGGATGTGAAACTTGACGAACTAATTCATAAGGTTACTTAATTTAATATTATATTTTCTTTGTCTACTTCTGAAAATGGTTAATGCATGAATATTTAACATCGTACATTGTCATCTGTAATACATTTATCCGGTACCGAAGGCAACTGAAACTAGGAACACAACTTAAAGAATAAAATCCCATTTTTGTCGGGCCCGCTTGCGGAAAGCTCGATTGTAATAGGCCGTTTGGCGTACGTACGTACGTGTGTCCGGTTAAAGTTTTTGGTTAAGTTGTTTGGTTCAGTTGTTTGGTTAAGTTTTTTGGTTAAGTTTTTTGGTTAAAGTTTTTTGTTATACTATATCTCTGCAACTGCTTTGCCCATTACCTTGAAACTTCATTTGGGTGTTTATCATTATCTATATTTTCATTCTACCCCCCTCCCGTGCGGCCCCTGTGCCCAATGTCAAGGTCAAATTACTTTGAAGTTTTTGGTTCAAGTTTTTGGTTAAAGTTTTTCGTTATACTATATCTTTTTGTTAGTGTCCATGCCTCGCCACAAGGCGCGACATGCAGGCCGCGGCCATCTAGTTGCTAATACTTGGGGGCCGTTTCACTAAACTTTCTACGACTAAAATGTTCGTAAGTGCAAAATTATGATTGTCTGTAAATTTCACACTAGCAATGTTTTCTTGTAAACAATTGTTGGATTTACATTTATTGAGCATAGGCTGCATATGCAGCCTATGCTCAATAAATGTAAATCCACCAATTGATATTTCCAGACGATCCTAAATTTGCACTTACGAACATTTTAGTCGTAAGAAGTTTAGTGAAATGGGCCCCTGTACTTACACCACATCCTGCGCTAATCTTCCCAATGGTTGTCTATTGTTTGCTTTCAGATTGTTTGATTAATGTGCACGGACTCCGGCGGATTGATTAGTTGAGCCTGAGCCATGTTACAGATCAGACTCGGACAATCAAGCTGCCTGATTGTGAGTTGAGATTGCTAATTATATGTTCAGAAACGTCAGACACTTTAGCACTAGCTTAACGCAGACGGCTGTGTATTTATGGTTGTTATGTCTTGGTTTCGGATTTTGAGGGAGTAATCATTTATTTTTCCTGAAATGCATTATTTCATATAGGACTAACAAATGCATATATTTCATGATTAAAAGTATGCAGAATTATTATACTGAATTTATTACATTATCACAGCCAAATTGGCTGTGATAATGTAATAAATTCAGTATAATAGGCTACAGATACCTAGTCACATGTAAGGGAGAGGATTTATATAAGCTTGCTTTCAATCCAATCCCATTTGTATAGTACTGATTATATTATTATTGATGTCATGCTTGTAACTGATATACAAATACAATATGTTTAAACCAAACTGTACACATAATATCAGTCCAGTGTTTTTTTGATATCATGTTTATAAGACAAGGCTAGCAAACGCGTAAGAATTCTAAAGTATGCTGAAGAATTTCTACCGTTTCCGAGCCATCAGTCAGTACGTATTGCGCCAATCTAAAGCTCGTTTCCTGATACAAAGTGATATATATATATATACAAATTATACTCTGTGTTGTCCAGTAGCCTGTGTTGTCCAACATTGCAAAGTATATTTTTCATATATATATTAACCATAGAGTTAGTGGTCACAACATATATGTTCAAAGAGAAATGAACGAGACAACTGAATAAAGAGTGTTGTTGTTATTGTTGATCCTTTTGCTAATTCTCCTCTAGCTTTGGTCACATCTGTGCTTCGTGTCTGAGGATGCTCTACACTTAAGCAGGGGCGTCGGAAGCATCATAAAATTGGTCCGGCGAATCTAGTGGGTGCACCCGCTACCCACCCAACGTGTATATTGTTACCACTCAGTTGAACCGTCTCGCCGAGACGGTTCAACTGAGTGGTAACAACGTACACTTCTGATGAGAATTGAGAACAATTGCTGACAAAATATTTACATTCCGTTTTTGTCCCGCCTGCTTTAGCAGAAGCGGGACATAGGCATAGCTTTTCCGTCGGCGTCGGCGGCGTCGTCGTCGTCGGCGGCGTCGTCGTCGTCGGCGGCCGCGGCGTCAACATTTCACGTTAAGCTTTTGCGTTTAGGTCAGTTTCCAGAAAACTATAACTCCTACGACCTCCATACTTGGTATACATCAACACTGTGGTGAAATTTGCGTGTTTGGAAAAGTTAACGCTCGGTTTAATGTATTACAACTTCTGTTTCCCTTGATGGAATGCTTCGGTATACATCAACACTGTGGTGTAACCATCTCACACAGAGGGAGCCCATGTGACCTTGACTAGTTTTCATGGTTGATTGACCTACTTTTCACATGCATTCAACGTTAAGTTTTTGCGATTAGCTCTGTTTCTAAAACTTAACGCTCAGGTTAATTTATTGTAACTTCTGTTTCCCTCAATGGAATGCTTTAATATTCCATACATGCATTTGTAACAACGTCCCGCATCTCCAGAAAGCCCATGGTGCCCGCTAACCCCAAAGGTCAAGGTCGCTGACTTAGAAATTTCCGTGTTTGCAAAAGTTAATGCTCAGTTTATGCTTTAATATTCCATACATACATTTGTAACAACATCCCGCATCATTCTACAGAAAGCCCATGTTGCCCGCTAACCCCAAAGGTCAAGGTCACTGACTTAGAAATTTCCGTGTTTGGAAAAGTTAACGCTCAGTTTATGCTTTAATATTCCATGTATGCATTTGTAACAACATCCCGCATCATTCTACAGAAAGCCCATAGTGCCCGCAAACCCCAAAGGTCAAGGTCACTGACTTAGAAACTTCCGTGTTTCGAAAAGTTAACGCTCAGTTTATGCTTTAATATTCCATGCATGCATTTGTAACAACATCCCGCATCATTCTACAGAAAGCCCATAGTGCCCGCAAACCCCAAAGGTCAAGGTCACTGACTTAGAAACTTCCGTGTTTCGAAAAGTTAACGCTCAGTTTATGCTTTAATATTCCATACATGCATCTGTAACAAAATCCCGCATCATTATACAGAAAGCCCATGTTGCCCGCTAACGCCAAAGGTCACGGTCACTGACTTAGAACTTTCCGTGTTTGGAAAAGTTAATGCTCAGTTTATGCTTTAATATTCCATACACGCATTTGTAACAACATCCTGCATCATTCTACAGAAAGCCCATGGTGCCCGCTAACCCCAAAGGTCAAGGTCACTGACTTAGAAATTTCCGTGTTTGGAAAAGTTAACGCTCAATTTATGTATGCTTTAATATTCCATACATGCATTTGTAACAACATCCCGCATCATTCTACAGAAAGCCCATGGTGCCCGCAAACCGCAAAGGTCAAGGTCGCTGACTTAAAGAAATGTTCGTGTTTGGAAAAGTTAACGCTCAGTTTATGCTTTAATATTCCATACATGCATTTGTAGCAACATCCCGCATCATTCTGCAGAAAGCCCATGGTGCCCGCTAACCCCAAAGGTCAAGGTCACTGACTTATAAATTTCCGTGTTTGCAAAAGTTAACGCTCAGTTTATGCTTTAATATTCCATACATGCATTTGTAACAACATCCCGCATCATTCTACAGAAATCCCATGGTGCCTGCTAACCCCAAATGTCAAGGTCACTGAATTAGAAATTTGCGTGTTTGCAAAAGTTAGCGCTCAGTTTATGCTTTAATATTCCATACATGCTTTTGTAACAACATCCCGCATCATTCTACAGAAAGCCCATGGTGCCCGCAAACCCCAAAGGTCAAGGTCGTTGACTTAGAAATTTCCGTGTTTGGAAAAGTTAACGCTCAGTTTTAACGCTCAGTTTATGTTTTAATATGCCATATATGCATTTGTAACAACATCCCGCATCATTCTACAGAAAGCCCATGGTGCCCGCTAACCCCAAAGGTCAAGGTCACTGATTTAGAAATTTCCGTGTTTGGAAAAGTTAACGCTCAGTTTATGCTTTAATATTCCATATATGCATTTGTAACAACATCCCGCATCATTCTACAGAAAGCCCATGGTGCCCGCTAACCCCAAAGGTCAAGGTCACTGACTTACAAATTAACGCTCAGTTTATGCTTTAATATTCCATATATGCATTTGTAACAACATCCCGTATCATTCTACAGAAAGCCCATCATTCTACAGAAAGCCCATGGTGCCCGCTAACCCCACAGGTCAAGGTCACTGACTTAGAAATTTACGTGTTTGGACAAATTAACGCTCAGTTTATGCTTTAATATTCCATACATGCATTTGTAGCAACATCCCGCATCATTCTACAGAAAGCCCATGGTGCTCACTAACCCCAAGGTTATTACAAGCTCCATATATACTATCAAACTGCGCCAGGCGGGACATTTTGCTCCGCGGAGCTCTTGTTATATATATATATATATATATGTCAAAAGTATTGATCCGGCAGTCGCCGGACCTGCCGGACCTGTTCCGACGCCCCTGAAATGCTTACACACTTGTGGCGCATGCGTGAAGTAGGGATAACAATATTATTACAACCTCCCTGTACCCTTAAAAAATCTCAGGAAAGCCATGATTAACTGATCTCTGCCATAGTCACTTATTTCCTCTACATTCCCCGTAGATAGGATATCATGTCATTCACGGAATCACACAGTGGTAATAAAGGTGTTAATATTTTCATGGACGAACCATCCGGCTATGTCACTTTATTTTTAACAAAACCAAGGTCTGCATAGTACCGCGAATCGAATGCCTTTTTGCCCAAATATTCGTCCCTCGTGTTGTTAAAGTGTAGCTCTTCCATGCAGTCTAAAGCGAAATGGTGATAGTATAGGTGGAACTTGTTGGCGAACATTTCCCGCCGCGTGCCCAGCAGTTTCAGATCGCCCGTGCCCAGGACACACACCATGCGGATACGCCTACCGTGACACGGCCAGTTGTTGATTCCCATCCCCCAGTTCTTGAAACGGGTGAGGAACGGCTTCACGTCAGTATCGTCAGTCTCTGGTACACCTGCACATATAGGAGTTTATCCCGTCAACACAGTGCGTATGTGCCGTGAAACACGGTGCCGTGAAACATTTTTGATATCCAGTCAATACAATTTTTGCATTTTACAGCCATTTGTAGGTGTTGACGGGATAAATAGAATAGTAGGTTAGTGCCGTGAATGGGAAAAAATATCTGGCGCGGCACGGAAACGGGATGTGCTCGGCAGAGCCTCGCCCATCCCGTTTCCTGAGCCTTGCCAGATATTTTTTCCCATTCACGGCACTAACCTACTATTGTCTATAAGACTTGCTAAACGACGACGCATAGAACACATGGAACATTACTGTCTGTTTGGAGGGTGGTAAATACTCAGTATTATGAAAGCATAATAAGTTCTAATCTTAGACATTTTCAGTATCAATGTATACAAATGTAATAATATCAGCTCACAATTGCGTGATCTTTGTACCATGGCTGAAGAAACATCTATTTTGGGAAATGCAAAAAAAAGTAAACATTTTTGGCACAGTTTGTAACCTTCGTAAACGACCACAATATTAACTGTAATCTCGATTGGCATTTACAATGTTTTGGACAGTATTGTGTTTCCAAATGATTATTTACCAGTATCATTTACCACATTGTACCTATATATTACAGCATATATGTAACTGCTGTCTGTTTCACGAACGCTGCACACATTTTACGGCTACATGTATACAAACAATTCAGAAACACTATTTTTTTTCGATAATATCAAATTAAAGGAAAATTTAATAATGAGCCTTTTTTTCGTGAAATTTGGTTAAATAATGACGAATTGTTAATTCGTGGGAACGAATTGCTATATCGTGGGAACGAATTGTTAATTCGAGGGAACGAATTGTTAATTCGTGGAACGAATTGTTAATTCGTGGGAACGAATTGTTAAATTGAGGGAACGAATTGTTATTTCGTGGGAAAGAATTGATAAAAAGAAGAATTATGCGTCCACTGCGGGACTCCGTAGATTCGCATATCCGTGTTATACCGGATTCACATTTACGGTAGCTGTCGTTTCTTGGACCGGAAGGCGTCATGCGACGTTGACCAATGACGTAAGTTTGCCGACGCAACTTAAACAAATCCGCGATTGATTAAAACGTTATACAGAGCTCCAGATAAGCTGCGTATTTGCTTAAATACCCAATTAAAATTTACAAAACCCCAATTGAAATCAAGAGTAGCGAGTCGGTATTTCATTAGAATTGTCTGAGACAATTCTAAGGAAATGCCAAGACATGTCTTCAATTCGAAGCAAACTATTCAATAGTTACTGTCTGTTGATGTGTAAACAGTAGTGTGATTTTATTTTACCAAATTAAAATTTTGAAATACCCAATTGCTTCAGAAATGCTGGATACTCAATTACTAATTCCTTATCTGGAGCCTACGTTATACATGTGAATTTTAACATAGCACATTATCTGATACATACAAACTAGCGTTATTTGAAGCTACGAGACGGTAGGAAAGGAATAGTGAGTTATATATCTTGACTTATCCCCGCCAAATTGAATTTCGTCCCCGAATTCCATTTTGAAGTGGTCTCTGATTTTCATATTGTTGGTACATTTTGTGGAGTACTTATCAATCATCTCTAATCGATACCCAGCCAAACTATATCACACACCGATAAACTGATGGGTGCTATAGGAGGCCTCAAATTATAGGTTACCATACCTGCATAGATTCTCATATATTTGGCGCACATTTTTGGAGCCTGAATAAATGCAACATCTATCAAAATTCGGAAATATAAACCAGACCGACGACCATCGGCCTGATTCCTTACTGAGCTATATATCCCGGGTATGGAAGGTGTTCGAGCCAATTCCCTTCCTTATATATAAGCCGAATCAATGAATGAATAGATTACTTATCATTCACGGTCTCTGGCTTGACACAAAATATCACTGGGGTAAGAAAATGTGTACCAGACCATAGGACTCAAGCGCGGGACATTTGGCTTAGACCATAACATCGCTCTACCGACTGAACTAACTTGGCAGATAGCCATACTTCCTCCCATAGTGAGTTGCGTACCGTGACAATCAATTACAGTACCAAGGTGTATGATCACGTGGTTACAACAACAACAACAACAATGGACGAAAGTGTTGAAAGCGCGCCCACTCCAAAGTAAATACTATTTCATATTTTTCTTAATAGGGAACGGCGTTTGATGAAATATGGCGCAGCAAATGCGTCTTCGTGAGCTGCATTTGGTGGTTCCGGGAATTCGTCACATACTGATGTCGTTTTTGCGAAGAATCGATTTCCGTATCAGTGGGAATGAATTAATAAAAAAAATCTATGTCACATGCGGAGCTCCGTACGCATCTAATCAATACATGAACTGATAATTTGTTATCTGTGTATCCGAATAATGCAAAGCGAAAGCTTACCTGATCAAATCAGTAGCCGATTTCACGAACATTGCAAAGTATATTTTTCTAGCAAAGTATACTTTGAGGGAGTAATCATTTATTTTTCCTGAAATGCATTATTTCATATATAACTAACAACTGCATATATTTGATGATTAAAAGTATGCATAATTATAATACTGAATTTATTACATTATCACTGCCAAATGGACGCCAGCGTACTAAATGTACTAAATGACGCCAGCGTATTAGCGCAACGTAATCATGTACACGTTCTATTAAACGAAAACAATGTTATATTTGCTCATCCTCGATCATAAACGTTGTCTGATAATTAGAACACTCTGCTAGTGTATAATGATATCAAGTTTATCAGGCTTGGATCCGAGCCGAGCCTGATAAACTTGATATCAATATAGGAATGAATGGCCTTTTTGTGGAATTTATCGGGGTATAAACTTGGAAAAGTCGCGGGAATACTGGACGAAGGCCGGAAGGCCTCGTCCAGTATTCCCGCGACTTTTCCAAGTTTATATCCCCGATAAATTCCACAAAAAGGCCATTCATTCCTTATAATTCCAGCATTTTAAATAAATTCATCAAGAAAATGTGTTTATTTTCCGTTTTCTTAAGAATTATTTTAACTGCGCCCGACGGTTATGGAAAGTAGTTCGGCATGGAGTTTACTGGGACATAAATTTTGGACGGAGACTTGCAACGGACCAATCAAATGTTAGGGAATTGTGTAAATATTTTTGTTCTGGAATTATAGTACACTAGCAATAGTATTTTGATATCAAGTTTATCAGGCTCGGCTCGGAGCCAAGCCTGATAAACATGATATCAATATACACGAGCTTGGTATCATCTATATTGCAAATATACTATCAAGGAATGCATTCGGTAGGATGATATTTCATTTGTATCATTATTTTACTTGTGGACATGTAAGACATGGCGGTATCATTGAATATGGGGGCATTCACAAGTCGACAATCTCTATACTAGTCAGTACCGGGTACATCTGTGTGTTACATGTATCTAAGTCTGTGTTCACAAATACTCACTGTACACCCGTGTGTTACATGTATCTAAGTCTGTGTTCACAAATACTCCCTGTACACCCGTGTGTTACATGTATCTAAGTCTGTGTTCACAAATACTCACTGTACATCCGTGTGTTACATGTATCTAAGTCTGTGTTCACAAATAATCTCTGTACACCCGTGTGTTACATGTATCTAAGTATGTGTTCACAGATATTCCCTGTACACCCGTGTGTTACATGTATCTACGTATGTGTTCACAAATACTCCCTGTACATCCGTGTGTTACATGTATCTAAGTCTGTGTTCACAAATAATCCCTGTACACCCGTGTGTTACATGTATCTAAGTCTGTGTTCACAAATAATCCCTGTACATCCGTGTGTTACATGTATCTAAGTCTGTGTTCACAAAATACTACCTGTACAAAACCCGTGTGTTACTGTATCTAAGTCTGTGTTCAAATAAATACACTCTGTTAACACTGTGTGTTACAAATGTTTTTTCTAAGTCTGTGTTCACAAATTACTCCCATGTTACATCCGTGTGTTACATGTATTCTAAGTCTGTGTTCACAAATACTCCCTGTACACGTGTGTTAACAATGTTATAAGGATGTGTTCACCTAATCACACTGTACATCCGTGTGTTACATGTATCTAAGTCTGTGTTCACAAATACACACTGTACACTCGTGTGTTACATGTATCTACGTCTGTGTTCACAAATACTCCCTGTACATCCGTGTGTTACATGTATCTAAGTCTGTGTTCACAAATACACCCTGTACACCCGTGTGTACATGTATCTAAGGCTGTGTTCACAAATACACACTGTACATTAGTGTGTTACATGTATCTAAGTCTGTGTTCACAAATAATCTCTGTACACCCGTGTGTTACATGTATATAAGTCTGTGTTCACAAATACTCCCTGTACACTCGTATGTTACATGTATCTAAGTCTGTGTTCACAAATACTCCATGTACACCCGTGTGTTACATGCATCTAAGTCTGTGTTCACAAATACTCCCTGTACATCCGTGTGTTACATGTATCTAAGTCTGTGTTCAGAAATACTCCCTGTACACCCGTGTGTTACATATATCTAAGGCTGTGTTCACAAATTTACATGTATGTAGTTCACAAATACTCCCTGTACATCCGTGTGTTACATGTATCTAAGTCTGTGCTCACAAATACTCCATGTACACCCGTGTGTTACATGTATCTAAGGCTGTGTTCACAAATATTCCCTGTACACCCGTGTGCTACATGTATCTAAGTATGTGTTCAAAAATACTCCTGTACACCCGTGTCTAAGTCTGTGTTCACAAATACTCCCTGTACACCCGTGTGTTACATGTATCTGCCCTCAGAAATACTCTCTGTTTTACCTTTATATGATCCTTTGATGCCGAGGCTTGGGTTATGGTTCAAGCTCGTGAAGAACGTTTCATCGGGAATGGACACATTCTTCGCCCACTCGAGGAAGTCGTGTGCCACGGGGCTGTGCAGCACGTAGTCGACGAAGGCGCTGCTCACCGCCACGTGCACCGAACCTTTCACGGGCGTGATTCCGTGGGGCGCTGACCCGGCTGTCAACCAGCGATCTGTGTTCGCCCTGTAAAACATGCCCGGTACAGTACATGTGTATTATGGAACAACTTGTATACAAATTGATTATTTTCATGTACATGCATAGTATTGTGGTACATGTAATGACGCCTACATACCATAGTGGTACATGCGTAATGACGCCTACATACCATAGTGGACGCCTACAGACCATAGTGGTACATGCGTAATGACACCTACAGACCATGGTGGTACATGCGTAATGACACCTACAGACCATAGTTGTACATGCGTAATGACGCCTACATACCATATGGTACATGCGTAATGACACCTACAGACCATAGTGGTAAATGCGTAATGACGCCTACAGATCATAGTGGTAAATTCGTAATGACGCCTACAGACCCTAGTGGTAAATGCGTAATGACGCCTACAGACCATAGTTGTACATGCGTCATAATGACGCCTACAGACCATAGTGGTACATGCGTAATGACGCCTACAGACCATAGTGGTACATGCGTCATAATGACGCCTACATACCATAATGGTACATGCGTAATGACGCCTACATACCATAGTGGTACATGCGTAATGACGCCTACATACCATGGTGGTACATGCGTAATGCCACCTATAGACCATAGTGGTAAATGCGTAATGACGCCTACATACCATAGTGGTAAATGCGTAATGACGCCTACAGACCACAGTGGTACATGCGTAATGACGCCTACATACCATAGTGGTACATGCGTAATGACGCCTACAGACCATAGTGGTACATGCGTCATAATGACGCCTACATACCATAGTCGTACATGCGTAATGACGCCTACAGACCATGGTGGTACATCCGTAATGACGCCTACAGACCATAGTGGTACATGCATAATGACACATACAGACCATAGTGGTAAATGCGTAATGACGCCTACAGACCATAGTGGTACATGCGTAATGACGCCTACAGACCATAGTGGTAAATGCGTAATGACGTCTACAGACCATAGTGGTACATGCGTCATAATGACGCCTACATACCATAGTGGTACATGCGTAAAGACAAATATTGGCACGATTAGCGCAGGCGGTGGTGTATCCACACTTGTTATCTATTCACGTGTGTGTGTACCCATGGTAACGAGTAAACACATACTCAATACTATAGGAAAATAAACATGTAGTATCCTTGTTATTCTGCCCGTTAAAGGTACATGCCCACTCAACAGGCACACACTGTTATTTATAGGAATTAAATAAGTATAATCGTCACTATTCCACCAGTTCTAACAATTACGAGTGCCCGCTATACAGATATAATCATTTAGCAGAGGGAAACAAGCAGAGTATACCCAGATCAGATTGTACATTTGTGTCTAAGCTGGTCTCCGTCTACACGGGTTGTAAATCATGTAAGGTTCATTCATCCACTACTTGTTATGTCATGTCACACCATACTCTAATAAACATGCATGCTATTCCTTTTTAAGAAGTAACAAGCAGAGTATACCCATATAAGATTATACATTTGTGTCTAAGCTGGCCTCAGTCTACACTGGTTGTAAATCATGTATGGTTAACTCATCCACTACTTGTTCTGTCATGTCACGTCATACTAAGATAAAACTTGGCTGGTGTAGTCCAGGCCAATTGTAGCATGACCCAAAATAAATTGCAACAAAAGGTTGATCTTTTTATTTGGACTTATCAAACATTTATATAAAACATACTAAAAGTCTATAAAAATAAAAAATGTACTTTTTATATTTTTTTGAAATTTTAAATATAGCCTTTTTTTCAAAAGTTGGAAATCGTCAATTTTTATCATATTGCTTCTCTTGACATAAACTATTCCACAAATCATGATACATCCGAGAAAAACAATGATATGAAGATACATATTATTCATTCATAACAAGTTCAGCACATATCTATATTTTTTGGTTTCCAAAATAAACAATAAAGTAGATGTATAACATAGCATTACCCCACCCACTAAATTTACATGGGATGCCATTATAGTGGCCTCGTATTTCTTTTTATTATTCATTAATTGATGTGATTTTACACTTATTGTGAGTAACCAGAAACTATTTACAGTAAATAAAAACTTGGCATACAACAACAATAACAACAAGAACAACAAAAACAACAATAAAGCAGCACTAACAACGACATAAAACAAGAAAACAATCACATATGGGAGAAAACTAATTGTATTGAGTCTACGTGAGTAGGCCTCAACATAGTAATCTCACTGATCGTCTCAGTGGACGTCTGTCTGTTCGTGCATGTGTCTGTCTGTCAATTCGAAATCTAAGTAATAGAGCTTTGCTATCACACTACATCGGCCTACTAGACAGGCAGTTTGTGAACATCTTATATCTATACATTGACCTTATTTTCTCGTTTCCAGGTGACTCTGTGTTGTACAGATATTGAAGAAGCCAGCATGTACAATTGTTCAGAGACTGTATGAAAACATGTGAACCATCGCTTTAAAACTATAATGAAAGCACAACACACTATACATGATGGTCACGTGCATCTTGTGCAGTGACAAATTAGACAATGGCACAGAAACAGTGGAATTGAGAGAGAAAGGTGCCAATGGTATAAATGAAGCCAGCAGTGAACGCGGTGATACAGTAGTTGCTCATCCAGGTCAATCTGTACACAAAGTATGTAGGCGGGACTACACACATGCTATGAATATTGAAACATTTAAGAGAGATTCTGAAGGCAAATGCAAGGAACATAGACATCGTCTACTTCGTTCACAAAGTATTGCTTTCGATTTCCAAACAGATTGTATTTTCTGTGGTAAAAATACACAGCATGAACAGAAACGGTTTACTGATAGATGTAAAATAGAAGTATCAGCAGTGAAAACCTCAACTTTCAAAACGACAATAACTGACATTTGTAAGCAGAGAAATGATTCATGGTGTGATGATGTTATGGCTAGGATTGAATATGCGAATGATCTACATGCAGCCGATACGGTATACCATAGAAAATGTTGTACAAATTTTAGGACGTTCAAACAGGTGCCTGAAAAATACAGAGACAGTGATAGCAGTACCAAAAGTAAGCGGGGTAGACCTTCAAACACAGGCAGAGAACATGCATTTTTGCTAGTAACACACTATCTGGTGGAACACGATAAAGAACAGACGACAGTAAATGATCTTATTGACATAATGAACAACTACCTTAAAGATACCAATGATGAACCATACAGTTTTCCGCACATGAAGAAAAGACTCGTCGACCACTTTAGTGACAGAATAGTAATTGCAGAGATTAATGGCAAACCAAATGTAGTAACATTCAAAACAACTACATCGGTTTTACTACACCAGTTTTATAATCAATCGAACACTGGTGACTCGTATTCAGAAAAAAGTAGACTAACGGAAATTGCTGCAAAGCTCATAAAGAATGACATTAAATCATTGACCACTGATTCTCAGAAATATCCATCCAGTGACAAAATAAGGTCTGTTGATGAGAATGTTGACTATCTTCCACAAACATTCAAATTATTTTTGCAGACAATTTTCGTAGGGAAAGATTCAAACAGGAAGACTGCTTCAATTGGCCAAGCAATAGTACAGGCAACGAGACCTCGAGTTATCACACCTCCTCTTCAAATAGGGCTAGGTGTGCAAATGCACAGACGTTATGGTTCACGCTTCCTGATTGATTCCCTCCATAAGCATGGATTCTGCTCATCATACCCAGAGATACAAAAGTATGAACAAAGTGCAGCAGTACATCTGAGCACCGATGTCGACATTTTGTGGCAAACAACTTGGTTACTACGGCCCAAGAGACCGTCTTGAAATGGGTTCATGCAGATGGTGAGCCAATGATCTCATCCTGGTAAATCATCAATGCTGTTCATGCCAAAGATAGATCTCAAATCCAGTGACGAAGTTTGCATCTACTCAACAATGTGTTTTGTCAGTGAGCAGGCCAAACGGTACGACGTTACACCAGTGCTGACATTCGACCAGCCGCTATGGTGGAACTCATATGTAATACAGAACAGTGAATCAAGTAATCTTCATGTAAAGAAGATAGTACTGAGGCTAGGAGGGCTACATACAATGATGAGCTTCTTGGGTAGTGTGGTTCACTTGATGGGTGGGTCGGGTCTGCAAGAATTGCTAGAAGTAATATATGCCGACAATGCTGTGAGTCATATAATGACTGGTAAATCAATCTTAAGAGCAATCAGGGGTCACCTATTAATATAGTCAGTTCTGAATGGAATATTAGTGTCCAAGACATATGACCTTCCACTTTCCTGTGAAGATGGTACTACAAACACGAAAGATGCTCCCTTGACAGACATGAATGACCGAGAAACAGTAGAATATTGTCTATCAGACCAACTAGACGAAATCTGCCCATTAGGAGTCGGAGAACAAAATGTTGATTGCACAACTAGTACAGCGAGCATACTTGAGTACGCAGTAAATGAAGTCGTGGAGAAAACTACTGCTGCGAAAACTATAGTAGTAGAAACACAATCAGATGATTCAGTAGTGGAAAATGTCACCACAAATCTTGAAACGTTTGCTGAAGCTCAAATAAGTGACAACACTGTATAATGTGAACAATGTGTGACCGATATAGAGATGCCCGAAGAGCAGGACAATGTAGGTGATGAGAGCCAAAGTGACTTGGATAGTATAGCATATATTATCGACAGATTAGTTGATGGTGAAATTGAGTTGAAAGAAGCATGCAGCAATCCAATATTTGACAAGGTAAAACACAATCTAGCTGAAAGCAAGCAAAAACTTTCTAAATCACGAACATCGAAACTATGGCTACAGTATCTCGAAATGATTGCCAATCTTCGACAGTTTATCAAAGCAGAACGGATAGGCTATTGGGAGCTTCATTTGCACTCACTCTCACAAATGTTTCCATACTTCGCAGCATCAGGACATTGCTTATATACCAAGTGTGTATTCTTGTACTTGCAAAACATGGCTAAGTTAGCGACCACACATCCAAGCGTACATGCATTATTCCAAGTAGGTTATCATGTGATAAGAAGGAGCGATAGGTACTGGGCCGGTTTGTCCACTGATTTAGTGATAGAGCAAGTGTTAATGCGAGGTTTGAAAACATCCGGCGGCCTAACACGAGGAAGGGGTATGACCGAGACTCAAAGAACAATTTGGCTATTATCAATGCCGGCTTGTGCTGATGTAAGTGAATCAATGGAGGAATTCAGTGGCACTTCATACATCTCCAGTGAACAGCATAAATACTGTAGCCAGGCGAGGATAGTAAAGGACTCTGCTGACATGATCGACATCGCAACATTCCTTGAATCTAGGGACCCATTTGGAGATGATCCATCTTTGCACAGTATATCTACTGGGTTGAATGCTGCTGAAACAGTAAATGTAGACAGTGCAAGGCATGTCGGAGAAAATATTGTCAGATCAATGCAAGGCTGCTTTATCAATGAGTTTGTGCTTAAGAAGAAAGAGCAAACGATCACTCTCAATGATAGACATTGCTTGAAAATAGATGATGGTGTAGTGACAGTGGATCCCCAGTTACTATTCCTGCGACTTATATCTGCTGTTGATGGGAATTCAAACGATGAATTAGCTGATGCATTTACATTCGAACTTGCTACACATCCTGAGTCACTGTTTGACGGTGATGGTAACATGAGGGCAGCGAATAAACCACAGCTAGCTAACGTCATATGGAATGAGTTTGAACTTCAACCTGCAACAGCTGAAGGACTCTGTCAGTATGTGTTAGATGGTGGTAACTTGCTACATCTACTACCATGTCAACGGGGGTCCTCCTACAAAGAAATAATAGACATGTATGTGAAATATGTAAGTCAGAAATATGGCACCGAGGCGATTGTTGTGTTTGATGGTTACAACACAGATCCTTCAACGAAGGATTCAGTTCATTTGCGTCGAAATAGAGGTTAGGTTAGAAGAACATTTTCAAGTAGCATGCCGCTAGATATGAAAAAGGATGTATTTCTTGCAAATCCTGAAACAAGCAAAACTTCATAAACATGCTGAGGGAAAGCCTGTTAGCGAATGACATAACGGCCCTAAATGCAGCAGGCGATGCGGACGTGCTGATCATGCTGATAGTTCAAACAGCAATAGAGAGCTCACGTAAAACAAGAACGGTAGTGTTTGCTGAAGACACCGACTTGTTAGCTCTGCTATGTTACCATGCATCCCTGAATGATAATCCTATATACTTTAACCCTGCACAACGGAAAGGTATGAAAACAACTGTAAAATTGTGGGACATAAATCAAACAAAGTCTGAGCTCGGTGTCGATCTCTGTAAAGACTTGCTGTTTGTACATGCTATCTTAGGTTGCGACACAACCTCTCACTTAAGAAATACCGACATCATCAACAATTCCGCGAGTATGCAGCTGTTTTCAGGAATGATGCGTGTGTGAGCGCGCATGATGTTGTTCAAGCCGGTGATAAAGCGCTGAAGATGTTATATGGTGGATCCATAAATGACACAATTAACACATTAAGACTGAACACGTTCATGCAGAAGATTGCAGGGCGTGCACCTTTCGTGAAACCCCAAAATCTACCGCCAACCTCAGCAGCTACACGCTATCATTACCTTCGAGTGTACCATCAGGTTCAGGTATGGAAGGGGAATGATGCTTTACCGCCTGATAATTGGGGATGGAAAGTTAAGGATGGACAGTTGGTAGCGGTACAAACTGACAAGGAACCTGCTCCGGAACATTTGATCAAAATATTTAGATGCAAATGTAAATCTGACTGTCGAACATCCCGTTGCACGTGACGAAAACATGGAATAGCAAGTTCGCAGATATGTGGGGAATGTAAAGGCGTCAGTTGTCTAAATGCGATGGCGATACACGGCTTAGGACTTGACGAAAACGAGAATCACTTAGATACATGTAATTCCGATATGGATATACTTATATAGCCCATAATTGGATGGATATGTCGAAAAAAACAATGGGCATGACTGTGTAGACATATCAAACGTGAACTTTCCGCTTGATCTTTTACATAATAGGCATACTGTGGTGGTTTTATTGAAATAGCTAGATGTTTGTCGTTGCTTTTGCATATATGCAGTGCTACATGCATACACATATATTCAGGACACGTGTCCAGTGCACATAAGTATGATTGTGCGACACATTCTTACATGTAGTTACTACATGTAAGCACACAACCTTAACGACAATGAAGTTATGCGATGGAAAAAAGGTCAATCGGATGTGTCACATTGAAATGACTATACAAGCCATTGCCTTCAAGTAAATGTATGTGTTATCATACATAAACACGTGGTTATGTGTCTAATATCTTTCTTGTGTGAATGCTATATTGTTTGTCATATACTACATTTGTTTATTAATATGAGTCAGCTCTAAATTAACAAGTCCATGTCAGACCATTATTATGCCCCAGCATACGAAGTATGTCGAGGGTATATAGTTAAATCCTTTCCGCCTGGTCGTCCGTCCGTCCTCCTTCCGTAAGTCGAAAACATAACGCCAGGCGAAGGCTAATAATTTCCGTTTCCGTTCACGAAACTTGATACTTCACACATGCATTGCTCTGATGGTCCTCCTCTATCATGCTGTACCAAATCCACAATCGTCTGACCCAGGTTAAACTCAATGTCAATGTCATAGACTTAGAAACTATTTGGTAGTCGGTAGAGGCGGCGGCCAGGGAATCCGTAAGCCCTAGCTCACTTGTTCTAGTTTGCATGTGTCAGGAAGACAGCATACTAGCTACCAGCATATATTTGTTTTGATTTCTTCAATACACTGCCAGCGAAAGAATAATGTTAACATCTAATCGATTTGGAAATGCAGAATTCTGTGTATGTATTACACGTATAGTCAACAGTTGAAATTAGCAGAAATTCCTAATGCAAAAACAGGTGGGTGGGGTAATTTTTTATTATATTTTCATTCCAATTTCCATATAATGAATAAATTACCTGCTACATGTTTTGATATGCTTTGTAATACAATATATTCTGTAAACATGCCATCACAACACAAGTAGAAGGTCCAGATACAGTGCAGTGTCGTTTTTGTCGAAATCATATGTAACAAAAAAGTAAAAAATTACATGTATATTGTAAATGCAAAAAAAATATAAAAGTACATTTTTTATTTTTGTAGACTTTTAGTATGTCATTCAGACATGTTTGTATAATACAAAAATGTAAAGTAACGCCATACGACATACATTTCTCAGTTAAGTCACTGGCCTCTATGTTGGACGCTATCTTGAATTTCTAGGTGTTCGCCGTAAATGTTATTTGTAATGATACTATAGGAATAAATGGCCTTTTTGGGGAATTTATCGGGGCATAAACTTGGAAAAGTCGTGGGAATACTGGACGAAGCGATACAAAATTACAATTTTCGAAAACAAATTTAAAATTTTTTTTTTATTCTTTTTCGAAAATTGTAATTGTTTAAGGCCTCGTCCAGTATTCCCGCGACTTTTCCAAGTTTATATCCCCGATAAATTCCACAAAAAGGCCATTCATTCCTTATAATTTTCGAAAACAAATTTAAAAAAATATATATTTTTTTTATTCTTTTTCGAAAATTGTAATTGTTTAAGGCCTCGTCCAGTATTCCCGCGACTTTTCCAAGTTTATATCCCCGATAAATTCCACAAAAAGGCCATTCATTCCTTATAATTCCAGCATTTGAAATAAATTCATCAAGAAAATGTGTTTATTTTCCTTTTTCTTAAAAAATATTTTAACTGCGCCTCACGGTTAGGGAAAGTAGTTCGGCGTGGGAGTTTACTGGGATTTAAATTTTGGACAGAGACTTGCTACGGGCCAATCAAATGTTAGGGAATTGTGTAAATATTTTTGTGCTGGAATTATAAAGAAGCACACAAACAATAAGGTATCTTAGTTTGCAAGGTACATGATCACGTGGTTACCACAACAATAACAATATCGGAACGTGTTGAAAGCGCGCCCACTCCAAAGCAAATCTTATTTGATATTTTCCTTAATATGCAACGAATTTTGATGAAATATGGCGCAGTAAGCGCGTCTCCAGGACTTGCATTTGGTGGTCTCGGGACTTCGGTACATGCTTATGCCGTTTTTGCGAAGAATCTATTTCCGTGTCAGTATTGACAGTAAACACGGAAATCGATTATGGCCAGACGACACTGGGATGTCGTCCCGTATCGGTTTCGCACAAACCAGCATTTTCGTCACACAGTAAATATTACAGTCCATTGGAACCTTTCTAAATTGCACACCCAGGGAGACTAGCATTGGAACCTCTCTAAACCGTACACCATGGGAGCCCCCCCCCCAGGGTGTCCGGTTTAGAGATGCTCCACTGTAATTCAGGTATATGAGCGTGCCAAGACAACATTGTGTTCATTGCTAACATGACGAGTCATTAGCAGTCTACATAAATTAAGGTTAACCAATCAAGATTAAACAAACTTATTGTTCTAGGTGTTCGGTTGAGAGAGGTTTCTCTACACTAGACTGGTATCAGCAGCCAATTTCACCAAAATTGCAAAGTATACTTATCTAGCAAAGTATATTTTGAGGGATAATTTTTTATTATACTGAATGTATTACTTTATCACAGCCTAAATGGCTGTGCTAAAGTAACAAATTCAGTATAATAATTCTGCATACTTGTAATCTGACATCAAATATATGCAGTGGTTAGTTCTATATGAAATAATGTATTTTGGGAAAAAATAAATGATTACCCCCTCAAAGTATACTTTGCTAGATAAGTATGATTAGCAATTCTGAGGAAATCGGCTACTGGTAATGTTCTGTCACGGGCGGGGTGAGGAGCATTAACCCACACAGCATCACCGGCCTGTGAGTCAACAACATTGATTTGTTGTTGATGACCACATTTACAAAAAAAAAAAGGAAATTGTGTTTACTTTTCAACCAGTAAATTTGCATCACGGGCATGTTATAAAAAGAAAAGCGAAATTCTATTTGCCGTGAATATGAGTGTAGAGAGAAGAGAAACTCAATGCTAACATCAGTCAGTTATTGGTCGAGATATGACAATATCATATGTCATTGATGCAAAATAATTACTGAAAAGTAAGCACGTGGTAATCCAACGTACTTGAAAGAGTGCAGACCATCCGGCATCTGTAAAATGTGTAGGCAAATTCTTCTTCAATTGTTCCATACATGCGATATTAGTAAATACCGTGGTATTTTCCACATTTTATATGAATCCAAATGCACACAAGATAGCAGAAACGCACGGCTAATGCAAGTTATTATACAGTACGATAAAGGAATTTCAATTAGTTTGTTTCACTAAGAGTTGACCGTCAAATCACCCTTGTCATGTTTTTTCCCGCCTGATAACCAGGATAGCAGTTGGAGTCACATGGGCGTAAATGCTTGTTGTCCAATCCTGGTCCAAACTGTATGTACTACTGTCTATTCCACGTTTTGCTGCCGCCGAACTTTTGGCTATTAAACACATTAAAATTAAAACAATATTTAAAAGTACGTACTTTTTTATCAATAACAAAAAAGTCACCATCCCCAAAAAATTGTATTTGATGAAATTCCTATGGGAATTTAACATGGGGGCTAAACATAGATTTTTAAATATTGTTTTTATTTGTGGACCGATTTTCAAAATATAACTTTTGTTTTCTTAATTACATCATTTTCAAGCTATCTCGCCAGGTTTCGGAGTCAATTTCCAAACTTTTTCGATTGTTGAGCCTTCAGGATCAAAAAACGAAAAGTTTTGAAAATTGACTCCGTCCCCTGTTAAATTCCCATTGGAAAATCGTTTTTTCGCAATAAAATCAATATTTGATGGAATTTCATCAAATATTTGTTTTGGGTAGGGTGACCTTTTTATTATTGATGAAAAAGTACTTGTTTTTAAATATGTTTTAGCTTTAATGTGTTTAATAGCCAAAAGTTAGTCGGCCACAAAACGTGGAACAGACAGTAGTTTGTTTCACTAAGAGTTGACCGTCAAATCACCCTCTTGTTTGTCATGTTTGTCCCGCCTGATAACCATGATAACAGCAGGAGTCACATGGGCGTAAAAGCTTGTTGTCCAATCCTGGTCCAAACTGTATTTACTAGTATATCAGTTAACTCTCTTGAAGTACATATGGATAACCATGATAACATTAATACCTTACTAGAGATTGTTGATGTATTTGTACACCGTGAGAAAGCTATTATAATCTCTTCCTACATTGTACATGTAGTTGTAAGACATCCATATCAACTTGGTAAAATCTGCCTGTAAATTTGTAGAAACAAAATTGCTTACCACTCCATACCTCTCGCGAGGGTAGTAATTTAAACCTATCTCTTTAATGTAAAAAAGTGATTTTTGCAGTCGGTTATCCGGAGTGTTTGATATGTTAGCGATATAAAACTGTTAAAACTGTGTCAATAAATTAATAAAGAACATATACACATGCCGACATTGGTTATTTTACCGTGTCAAGGTGTTCATCTGATATTTACATGTATATATATCTTGTGAAACTGAAAGCTTCATTTCGTTATGTTGAATGTTGAACAACAACAAGAGAAAAAAATGGCTTCCATGGGAAAATTATTTCCACGTTTTATCATTTTTGGCAATTTACTAGTTCTACATCAACGATTATTTGTTTAAATGTATAAAATATACAGTTTACTACTAAATGTTGACCTACATACAACAGGTTTGGGTATGCTCAAATTTTTGAATGGGGCAAATGGTAGCCGTATATAACATATCGGAGGCGAAGTAGGCCTAAATGTGTTGTGTTAATCATAATTCCAGCACAAAAATATTTACACAATTCCCTAACATTTGATTGGCCCGTAGCAAGTCTCTGTCCAAAATGTATATACCAGGAAACTCCCACGCCGAACTACTTTCCGTAACCGTGAGGCGCAGATATAAACTTGGATATAAACTTGGAAAAGTCGCGAGAATACTGGACGAGGCCTTCCGGCCTTCGTCCAGTATTCCCGCGACTTTTCCAAGTTTATACCCCGATAAATTCCACAAAAAGGCCATTCATTCCTATATTCGTCACACAACGTAACGTAGTGGGTAAATTTCTTGTAACTTCTGTTTCACTTCTTCTGATGGACCTCTATCATTCTGTGACAAGTCCAGGCAGTTGTAGGCTATAGCCCAATTCTAAAAAAAAATCAATAAATTCCACAAAAAGGCCATTCATTCCTATAATGTTTGCTCACTTCACGAGAGGAATAAAGGGATACGTGGATAGGTTAGACTGTAAATCCAGCTTGTGAACACCCTATGACACAGTTTAGTATGGAAGCGTCCTGGTGCCAATGCTAAATCATTTTTATCTCTTAATTACTAACTCCTAATTAGGAGATATTAATTCCTAATTGGGAGATAGTATCTCCTAATTAGGATACTAAGTCCTAATTAGGAGATATTATTTCCTAATTAGGAGTTAGTTTCTTCTAATTAGGAGATACAAATATATTTTAGCATTGGCACCAGGACGCTTCCATAGTTTAGTGTTTTGCAAGCATGATTGCAATTTAAAATAGAAGCGAAATTACAGTGAAAACTATCCAAATTAAGCACCCATCTTTTCAGAATTGTCCGGTATAGAGAGGTTCCATTGTAATAATGACACCTCACATACAATGTATGATTTATCCGGCGGTCGTGTTCGGTGATTATCTAGGATACATTGAATTCATATTGTATTTTATACATAATGCAATATTGCTTTCCAAGAAGGGGTTAGAATAGAAATAGCATCAGGTTGAAATGTCTCCAAAACATCAATGTGAGGAAAATGTGCACACGCCTAAAATCAACTGAAACATTTTGTCTGTTTACGGGTTGTCCGCGTAGACAGTGCAAATACAACAATACTGGGGCCAGTTTCACTAAATTTCGTACGACTAATATGTTCGTAAGTGCAAAATTATGATAGTCTATAAATTTCACACCGGCAATGTTTTCTTGTAAACAATTATTGGATTTATGCAGCCTTTGCTCAATAAATGTAAATCCATCAATTGAAATTTTCAGACGATCCTAAATTTCTACTTACGAACATGTTAGTCGTATAATGTTTAGTGAAACGGCCCCCAGGTTCCCGTTTCACTAAACTTAGTAACTTAGTACGATTTCTATTTGGATGTTATTAACAGCAGTGCAACGCCTATTTTTCATAAAAAAAAATCCGAATTCCAACAAACGTGCACACAAATACTCACGTGCATTGATTTCATGGCATTTTGAGTTAAAATAGGTGACATTATGTCAAATAACAATATGGTGAATAACATAACGTCGCTCAAAGTTAATGAATGTAAACATTTCTAGCCAATCACGCGTTTTGTTTCGCATTTGAAATTTTGAATCGATGAAAACTTTCAACAGTCCAGTAGTTTATTGATATCTCTAGTTTTTATCTGGTAACGAACTTTGTATTGGCCGAATACGCACTCAGTCTGGCTGATAACCGGCGTTTCATTGGTTGAACGGCGTCACGTGCATTACCGAATGACGTCTGTATAAAAAAAGCGACATAAACAAGTCCGCGTTATTTTCTATGAAAACCACATCAAATTTGCACATTCTTTCACAAGAAACGTTACCTGATCATACATATAATATCAGATTAATGTCTTTTAATCCCAAGTTTAACAGACTCGGCTCGGAAACGGTAGGAATTCCTACGCGTTTCCTAGCCTTGCCTGATAGATTTGATATAAAAAAACAGTTTTTATAAATGGGGAATGCAAACAAGATGACCAATGATGCATTACACTATTGAGCGCACATCGGAAAATATTCTCCAGCAATATTTACACTGGACAAACATCACGTGAGGCGGTTATAATATCTAGATCATGATAAATAGTACAGTCAATATTACCGTGAATAGTACAGGGAATATTGCAGGTAATATTGCAGTTAATATTGCTGTCAATATGACAGTCAATATTATCGTGAAAAGTGCAGGTAATATTTCAGTTAATATTTCAGTTAATATTGCAGTCAATATGACAGTCAATATTACAGTCAATAGTACAGTTAATATTGCAGTCAATATTGCAGTAAATATGACAGTCAATATTACAGTCAATGGTACAGTTAATATTGCAGTTAATATTGCAGTCAATATTGCAGTTAATATTGCAGTTACTATTGCAGTCAATATGACAGTCAATATTACAGGCAATAGTACAGTTAATATGACAATCAATAGTACAGTCAATATTACAGTCAATATTACAGTCAATATTACAGTCAATAGTACAGTTAATATGACAGTCAATATTGCAGTCAATATTACAGTCCATAGTACAGATAATATTGCAGTCAATATTGCAGTCAATATGACAGTCAATACTACCGTGAATAATACAGGGAATATTGCAGTTAATATTGCAGTTAATATTGTTGTCAATATGACAGTCAATATTATCGTGAATAGTACAGGGAATATTGCAGGTAATATTTCAGTTAATATTGCAGTCAATATTACAGTCAATATTACAGTCAATAGTACAGTTAATATGAAAGTCAATATTACAGTCAATAGTGCAGTAAATATTGCTGTCAATATTGCAGTCAATATTAAAGTCAATATGGCAGTCAATAGTACAGTTACTATGACAGTCAATAGTTGCAGTTAATATTGCAGTCAATATTACAGTCAATATTGCAGTTAATATTGCAGTCAATATGACAGTCAATATTACAGTAAATAGTACAGTTACTATGACAGTCAATAATACAGTCAATATTACAGTCAATATTACAGTCAATAGTACAGTTACTATGACAGTCAATATGATAGTCAATATTACAGTCAATATTACAGTTAATATTGCAGTCAATATTGCAGTCAATATGACAGTCAATATTACAGTCAATATGACAGTCAATATGACAGTCAATATGACAGTCAATATGACAGTCAATATTACAGTCAACAGTACAGTCAATATTGCAGTTAATATTGCAATTAATATTGCAGTCAATATGACAGTCAATATGACAGTCAATATTACAGTCAATAGTACAGTTAATATGACAATCAATATTACAGTCAATATTACAGTCAATAGTACAGTTAATAGTACAGTTAATATGACAGTCAATAGTACAGTCAATATTACAGTCAATATTACGGTCAATTGTACAATTAATATTACAGTCAATATTACAGTCAATTTTACTATCAATAGTACAGTCAATATTGCAGTCAATATTGCAGTTAATATGACAGTCAATATTACAGTCAATAGTACAGTCAATATTACAGTCAATATTACCGTCACTATTACGTCAGTATTGCAATCAATATTACAGTCAGTATTGCAGTCTACAGTGTTGTCAATATTACCGTCACTACAAGAGGAATACAAACACAAAATAAAACATTCAATTCAGGAAATACTAAGTCAAAATGTAGTTTGTAACCCAAATACTATGTGGAAACCAACAAAAGGAACTGTCAGAAATGAATCAATAAAATATTCAAGTATGATGAAGAAGAAAGATAGAGCAAATGAACAAGAAATAGAACTTAATATAAAAAAAGTTAATAGAAAACTAAACAAATGCCCCAAACACTCCAGATATATTAGACGAAATAAATGTCGAAAAAAATAAACTTAGTGAAATCATTAACGAGAAGATAAAGGGCATACTATTAAAGGAGAATAGCACACTCCCCAAAACCGATACATTTGCATTATATAGCTATATTAAAGACATATCGTGGCTTTACTTGACTTATATTTATTATAATCCCACAACTATTTGGTTTTAAATGTCCATTATTTATGCGCTCTCCACTCCATGGGGATATTAGGCGGCCTCCATTAAGATCACGTGATACGCTTTACAAATACGTCACGGCGCGGTTGTGAACCTGCCGCCGGGGGTGTTTAAGGTTAGAAGACACCAAATGGTGCGAAATCGCCCAGGGTGTAGTAGTCCGGTATAAAAAAATAGTGCGGATGTTTTGAGGTCACAGACATCGTTTGCTTGCAAATCTTGATCCATTACTATCCAATTTCACTTGAGGAACATTTTATATTGGAGGATATGACAAGGTTGGATTTTTCTTTCTTATGAGTAAGTGAACCTATTGTTTAGTTCATGCAGAACCAGTACAGACTGGCTGCAGGTCATGTACAAGTGGGTCCCACAGCATCCATACGAATAGTGCAAGTATGAGAGACTGGCCTTATTTGACGGCATTCGGCTAAATTATATAGTAAAGCTATTTGGTGGTGTCTAACCTTAACGCGGACTACACATTTGAGGCTGTGATTGGAGAAATGGGGTTTTGGGATTTGTGAACAGTATAGTTCCTGATCAAATATCACACTTCTGTAGCCTGGTAACGATATATATTGCTTAGAAGCACGACATGTGTTTCATTGATGGAAAGATGAACAGTGCAGATCCTGATCTGACTGTGCAAATTGTGCATACCGTTATCAGACTGCTGCTTTTGCAAGCTGATCTAGCTCTATACTGGTGGCAGAGACAATATGCCAGGTTCAGTAAGATAGTGAACCATACTCCACATCAAAGAGTGTCAAAAACTGCCATCTGAATTTCTTATTGTTCACGTTCCTCAAAGGCTGAATGGGTTGAAGGGTCTGCAATTTTTTATAAATGAGGCACTGGAAAACAACTAAATAGATATTCTAAACCATGTACAACACTATTATATGCATATTTATGAAGAAGATAATAATATAAAGCACAGTAATGACACATTTTTCAACTTCATTGACCACAAACTAAACGAAAGCGAAAACACAGTCCTGTGAGGGTTACATTAATGAATATGAATGTGTAACAGCAATAAAGGAAATGAAAAACACGAAAAGCCCAGGATCAGATGGTCTACATGTAACTGCTGAATTTTACAAGTAGAATAAAAAAGGTATTAAACACAATAATAAACGTGAATCAAACTAGTTTTTATAAAAGGTCGATATATAGGAGAACATGAGAGAACACTTATGGAACCTCGTCCAGTATTCCCGCGACTTTTCCAAGTTTATATCCCCGATAAATTCCACAAAAAGGCCATTCTTTCCTTATAATTCCAGCATTTGAAATAAATTCATCAAGCAAATGTGTTTATTTTGACAGACGGCAGCCATTTGTTTACATTGACAGCACTGACAGCGCACCTGTAGAAAGTAGTTCGGCGTGGGAGTTTACTGGGATATAAATTTTGGACAGAGACTTGCTACGGGCCAATCAAATGTTAGGGAATTGTGTAAATATTTTTGTGCTGGAATTATTCACTTGTAAAGTCAATATTGCAATAACAATTAGTCAAACTTCCAGTCAATATGACAGAACGTATCGTTTTTCTCTCTCCGACCGATGACCGTACCTGGGGCCCGTTTCACTAAAGTGCGAATTTAGGATCGTCTGGAAATTTCAATTGATGTATCTACATTTGTTATATGCTCAATATATGTAAATCCAATAAGTGTGTACAAGAAAACATTGTTAATGTGAACTGTACAGAATAATTTTGCACTTTCGAACATTTTAGTCGTAGGAAGTGTAGTGAAACGGCCCCGAGTACGGTCACGCTATCCCACACTATCACAGTTTGACAAGGAAGGGCAATACGTGGGGACTGATAGTCCACTATTACGGAGCCCCGCAGGGGAAGTAGAATTCTTCTTTTTTTTATTCATTCGTTCCCACGAAATAAAAATTATTTCCCTAAAATATGAATGTGTTTGAATTATTTCCCTAAATTTAACAATTCGTTCCCACGAATTAACAATTCGTTCCTCAATTCGTTCCCACGAATTAACAATTCGTTCCCACAAATTAACAATTCGTACCCTCAACTTAACAATTCGTTACCACGAAATAACAATTCGTTCGCACGGGAACAAATTGTTAAATCTGGGGAACGACTTATTATATCGTGGGAACGAATTGTTTGTTAGAGGGAACGAATTGTTAAATTGAGGGAGCGAATTATCATTTCGTGGGAACGAATTGTTAATTCGAGGGAACGAAATGTTATATCGTGGGAACGAATTGTTAATTCGAGGGAATGAATTGTTTATTTGTGGGAACGAATTGTTATTTCGTGGGAACGAATTAATAAAAAAAATCCACTGCGGGGCTCCGTAGATTTGAATATAGCCTCCTTATCAGTTGGCGTTCGGCCCCCATTGTGTACGTACTTCATATAGAGTGTGTACATTAATATCTCTAAAAGGATTTGCTGATAACAGTGTGTCACTGTTTGTAAAGTTGATACAGTCAAATACCAATTTAAAGTTCACAAGATGGAATTTTGCTCTGACAAATGGATAAGTTTAAGTCTAATACGTCCGTGACATTGTAAAATTGCAGAATTATTTTGTTTCGTTTTAACAAATGCAGTAGGCGAAGATCATTAGGGTTGGGAGCGGAAACATAGACTAATGCTGATTTTTCTTCCAGAATATATTCAGAATATCGTTATAAAACATATATCAATTCTTCCCAGGAATCCACCTGTCGTACAGTTGAGTCAGAGCTGTTGTTGTACTTAGGTTACACAGGCCGTCTTGGTTTCACCCCCACGTCTGCCCTACGTTTGGCCCATGTTTGGCCCACGTTTGTCCTACGTTTGACCCATGTTTGGCCCACGTTTGACCCACGTTTGCCCTACGTTTGGCCTATGTTTGGCCCACGCTTGACCCACGTTTGCCCTACGTTTGACCCATGTTTGGCCAGAAAACCAGTTGGTCGTGGTTTTTGTGCTTTTTCCCTGTTTTATATTCACTGTTCCTGCTCAGTGATACAAAAACCTAGAAAGAATTTCCATATCACTGTATGTGTGCAGATTTTCAAGAAACCATCTGTAGCCGATTTCATCAAAATTGCAAAGCTTACTTATCTAGCAAAGTATACTTTGAGGGAGTAATCATTTATGTTTCCCAAAATGCATTATTTCATATAGAACTAACCACTGCATATATTTGATGATTAAAAGTATGCAGAATTATTATACTAAATTTATTACATTATCACAGCCAAAATGGCTGTGATAATGTAATAAATTCAGTATAATAAAAATTAATAAATTTATCCTTAAATTGAAAATGTATACTTTGCTAGATAAGTATACTTTTCAATGTTGTTTAAATTGGCTACTGTTGCTACGTCATGACAAAAGGCATTTCCATTGGATATGAAACTTGGTAATTAAAACGGGAATACATGGATTGTATTGGCCAATAGAAAGACAACAAAGGCGCGTATGGCCCGCCATTGAACCACAGTCACTTCCGGTTCACAATCGGAATAGAAAGACAAACGCTACAGTTTTCTTACAGATGTGTTTTCTGTCAGTTACTAACTCAAAGTGTATGATCACGTGGTTACAACAACAACAACAAGTACTGAAATGTCTAGAATCCCTCCTTGTATTCCTTTATTTTGGCCTTAATATGCAACGGATTTTTGATGAAATATTGCGCAGCAAACACGTCTTGTTAAGCTGCATTTGGTGGTCTCTGCACTTTGACCCAAACTTCTGTCGTTTTTGCGAAGAATCGATTTCCGTGTCTACCGATACAGACATCGATTCTTCGCAAATACGACATAAGTATGTGCTGAACTCCCGGGACAACCAAATGAGGCTCATGAAGACTCGTTTGCTGCGTCATATTTCATCAAAATCCTTTGTATATTAAGGAAAATATCAAATAATACTTACTTTGGAATGGAAGAGCTTTCAATACTTTCAGCCATTGTTGTTGTTGTTGTGGCCAAGTGATTATGTACCTTGTAACAGTTTTGCAGACCATTTTAACATCCAGTATGTGTGCGTCTAAAACTCTATGAGCAGATTTGGCTACTGCTGAATTCAAGAACGCGGTCAAACATGGCTCACGTGACACATTTTTTTTTTTTTAATTTTTTTTTGATCTTATATTTAAGTGTATGAATTGGCTCGAGGACCTTCCAAACCCGGGCATTTGAGCCCATCATTGGCAGGCCAATGACCGTTGGCCCGTTTGTTTCCGAATTTACTAATATCTGCCATACAGTCAAAATATGTGCATTAAATGAAGGAGGCAATGAGGCGGTTAATTTAACCTAGCCAGTTCATTCTCCTATCGCACGAAGCCGGTATGTAAGACCGTGAAAAAGGCTGAGTGTGAGTGCATGTGATATATGAAGATTCAGCCGTAACAGTGTTATCCTATATAATGATGATATTTGACGGTTGGTCAGGGCATAACATATCAGGCAAGAAATGATTGTCGTTTCGCGGCTTATCGTTATATACGAGTTGCTATTATTCGAGTTGAGGTGCGGCGTTTATCTATTACTATTTGGTTAGATGACAATGTGTTTCACATATTCTGAAGACGAAAGAAAAAGAGAAGATAATACACGGCGGCATAGCAATTGCCCATATATTAGCGTACCATAACGCCGGTCATGGTCCAAAATGTTAAAATTGATTTCAGACGATGCATATTACAGTCAATAATGTTTAATGCGGGCGGCCAATTCCGGTCTAAACTGCATTACTCCGTGAGATGAATGGTAGGGAAACCGGAGTACCCGGGGAAAACCACCTCCTCCGGCAAGTAATGACAACTTCACATACGTCGGTGTAGAGGTGAAGAGCTGTGATCGAACAGCTACCGGGGACCAAGCTCACGTGACACGTGAACGGGTAATTGTATATACGAATTTGCCTATTTTTAACTTAAAAAGCCCAGTCCATATATTCCATACAATAATTGATTACACGACTTTGTTCTGTTAGACAATTTACGCAAATGTATATATTATAATATTATATAATAATGAACTGACTTTGACATAACTCATAGAACTATCCCTCTAAAGCGTTACAGTGGTCATATGTTTGGAGAAATCACTGTATTATATTTACATGGAAGAATAACACTTTTAGTCGGCGTGTAGTGAATATTTGTTTGTAATCATATTGTTTGAGTTAAGCTTTAATGACGTATATATCTGTAGCCGATTTCACCAACATTGCAAAGTATACTTTTCTAGCAAAGTATACTTTGTGGGAGTAATCATTTATTTTTCCTGAAATGCATTATTTCATATAGAACTAACAACTGCATACATTTGATGATTAAAAGTATGCAGAATTATTATAGTTAATTTATTGCATTATCACAGCCAAATTTATCCTAAAATTGAAAATTTCTCCCTCAAAGTATACTTTGCTAGAAAAGTATGCTTTGCAATGATAGTGAAATAGGCTACTGATCAGACTGCCCATCTGCGCAATCCTATCTGTGTTTGCAGTGCTCACAATTCAGTCGTTGAACCACGCGAATTGCCTGTATTCAAGAATGGCGGCTGTGACGATACAAAAGTCTAGACAAGCCAAATCTACAGTTTGACAAGTGACGTCAGAGCCTTCATACGATTGGTCCGGCGAAGTCACACGTGAAACCACCCAGAGTTTATGTTGTTACAACTCAATTGAAACGATTGATGAGAAACGAGAAAAAAAAATGCAAAAACCTAATAAAAATATTTAGAAATGTATGCATCGGCTAATATCAAACAAGATCTAGCCGACACGAAAAAACGAAAACCAAAAATTCATGTTGAAGTCAACGGTCTGGGAAATGCATAGTTCAAGTTTATAATAATATAATAATAATAATACATGTACATGTAGTTATGATCCTGGCCGTTTTTTTTTATATATGAATTCTAAATATTTCAATAAAAAAACAACATAATTTTGTTAAAATTATTGATCGGGCAGTCGCCAGACCCGCCGGCCATGTTGCGACGCCCATGTGGACGTATTTGTCATTGTATTGGCTGGCAGGTCACGCCTAACCCAAATGTTCTCTCTGTAACTCAGTGAGACTTGCCGTACGTTACAGACAGAACATTCGGGCTAGTCCACGCTATTCGAGAACATGCGGGTAGCTCCAAAATACACCAAAGTCAACGAAAACATGTTAACATGTAATCGGCGTCTGCATTGTTCTCTGTCCAAATGCAGATAGGCCCTTTTGATTGTTCAATATTACTGTCTGTTCCATGTTTTTCTGCCGACGAACTTTTGGCTATTCATTACGCAAACATTGTATTAGCAAGCCAACCTCACCAAACCCCCGGTTACCTATGTAAACAGCGGGTTTGATGAGGTTGCCGCGCAATAGGTAATGCGGTCAAATAGGTCACGATGCAGTGACTATTTTCAATCAATAACTTATGTTGTAAGCGATTGCAATGTGTATTTTCAATATTTATATTATTAAAATGTATCATATCGGTACCCCTTTAAGTAATATTTGTATATTTTAAATGTAATGATGTTGTCATGAAGCGCATGAATATAAGTATTAATTAATCCAGTTTATATTGAGGCAAATCACACAGCCTAAAAACATAGTGCTGGAGTATAAACCATAGTATCGTATATTATTCATAAGTATATCACTATTAAACATTAATTACAATATGTATGCATATTATTAAAACAGTAGATGCTACCGCTGTTTCGCTGTATGTGATATTTATACAAAATATTTTTTTTATTCGTCCGCGTACGGATTTCTGTCACACAAATCGCCATTTTCAGTTCATATTTTGACCTGTGCATATGAACCGGACTAAGTTTAAACAACGCTCGATTCCGTCCAATTCAGATTTCTCTGCAGAATGTTCAGACTAACTACATATTAAGTAATGTTGCTAAATAAGTGTTAACGGCTGGAACATGGTTATCACTAAAAGGAAGAAACCACAGTCGTATTATTGAAAATTAAGATTTACCTGAGACCTCATGGAGGCCGCCATTAATCCAGTGTAAACAATAGACCGTGTGATCCCATTTCCTGAGTAGCCCCCGCTTAGTGAAACGATGTGCTAATCATGATATTATGTTCCCCAATAATTGGAAACGGTTTGAATTTCTCGGTAAAAACTACGAAAGTCATAAAAAAATAACGATGTATATTTAACATTGGATACGCTTAAACGGTATTACTCTCTCATCGGATCGTCAGTTGTCGTCGATAGCGATTTAACGTACTGATCTGGTCTTAATTTATTGTCAACTTTCAACGCCATTTACAGAATATATGGCTAATTTTGGAAATAAATAACGGCAAATAGTAGTATATAGGGTATCACTTCGTTACCGCGGGGTATCATAAAGGAGTTAGATAGCTAGCAGGGTCCCAGAGGTGGGAAAAAGGCCAATTTTTTACCTTAATTGAAAGAGAAGAAACACATCCCCAGCAATAAAAGAAGTTGTACGAGGTATATTTTTCAAAATTATTTATTTTGAAAAAATTAATTAATTAATTAATTTCAGTTTTTACTAGAAAATGTCAGAAAAAAAAAAAAAAAAAAAAAAAAAAAAGGTAGTTGAAACCCATGTAAAATCGCGGGCGGATCTTACGAGTTCGCCGAAAAGACACTGGCCCCGACGGTTTTTGTGCTTGCTATATTCTGAGAATATTGTGATATTTTAAGACACCATGTTGAACAAAACAATTATATATTTAATACCGACAATAGTTTTCTCAAACTTGACGTATATAACCCTTCATAAGAATACTTGCCAAAATATTCCAAGACATCCTATTGAACAAAGACATCCATATATTTTAATTAATTAATTAATTAATATTCTCAAACGTGAATTATATACACTTTTATATAGAGTGAGAAAAATGCCACAAGCAAATAAAAAAGTTATGAGGAAAGTTAGCCCGAAATTATCTCGTCCAAAGCTTGAGGAGATAGAGGGTATAATGCCTACAAAATTACCACAAAGTTCTTCTCCTAAGATTAGGGAATTAAGAGCTGTGTTAGTGAAAATGGGCATACCCTTTTCATCCAGATTAAGAGAGACGGGTTTGAATAAACTTATAAATAATACTAAAAACGAGGAATTTATGGAAAGATTCCGCAGAGCATTCTCCCGAGGGGTATTTAAGGGAATAGAAAATAAAGATGCAGAAAAGATAGCACAGAACCTAGCAGACGAGGCCTCTTTAAGTCTTAGAAGTAAAAACATTGGAAAACATAAAAAGAGAGTTCAGAAAGCTAGTTTGTTAAAAAAGATAATAGTGGAGGGGGATGAAATATTAGAAGATTACAAACAAAAAGAAAAGAAAGTAGTTAAGGGGCGTAGGCTGACCACAGTAACCCTGAGAAGAAAACTTCAAACAGACAACACCGATAGAATAATGTCCGAGTTGGCCCCAATGTTAACTGGGAGTTTTTATCTTCGGTACTCGTTTTCTTACAGATTGGTTCATCTCGAGGAGAAAGACCCGAGAGGAAAGCCAAACACATTGATATTTTATAAAAACCTTTACGGGAGTCCGTGGTTCAGAGAATACAACCCAGTTAAAAAATGGATAAGGAAACAAGAAGAGTCTAGATTAAACATAGATAAAATAGAGAGACCAAATACAAAATGGAGTTTTGTAAGATGGGTAAGCGCTAGCGTAAAAATAATATACGGTACAGTAACGAATGATGTTGGAATGAAGTCTGCACAAATTGCGGGAGGACAATTACCAGAGTGGCTGCGATGCAAAAAAAGATTGAAACCACTAGATAAATTTAACGATGACCGCTGTTTATTCAGATGTTTAGCTCTTCACACAACAGAGGGCCTACGAGCCAACCGGTGTTTTACAAAGACAGAAGATTTACGATACACATATTTACGTTTCTGTAAAGAAAAAGGGTGGGATATTCCAGATGGGCCAATATTATTTGGTGATATCAAGAAAATAGAAGAGTGTTTTAAAATAGGAATAGAGGCATACGAGCCTACTGAAGAGGGGACATGGTATTTAAGAAACGTTGCGGCACACTACGAAGAAGTTGGCACAAAGAAAATGAAAATTGGTATTTATAACGATCACGCCTTTTTGATAACAGATATGAATAAAGTTGCAAAGAACTATTGTTGTGTCGACTGCAATCAACGCTTCACACAATCACATTGTTTAACAAGACACGCAAAAACATGCATGAAAGGAGAAACAAACGTATCCTGCAAAGGAGAACAAATAGGTAGACCAGTGTCTGCGTTTGAAAGAGCATTTTATCCAAAACCCAAATGTAGCAAGAAGTCAATTACATGGATAAGTTATTTTCAGGGGCCCCACATTCACACGGAGGTATGTGGTCACGGTGGAGAACGGTGGGTGACCGGAGCTCCTGTTGATGGATTTTGTTCGGAGACGGATACAGTTTATCAATTCCACGGATGTTACTGGCACGGGTGTCCGAAGCATTGTAAAAACTGGAAAGAAAAACACACAAAAACACTAGCGCGAGACGCGATGATTAGGAAAGAGTTCAATTTAGTAACTATTTGGGAATGTGAATATGACACCTTTTCGACCCCAAACACTTCTTCTATGCTTGAAAGTCCTCCTACAATTATTTACCCTTATCTGATTGTGTATGATTTTGAAGCTTATTTAGATAATTCGAATGATAAAAATAACCCTTCTATAAGGTTAGAATTTGTAAACGAACACGTTCCAATAAGTGTAAGTATCGGAGATACGCTGTCCGGGAGCATAACCCACATATGTGAAAAGGATCCGGCTAAATTAGTACGGTTGTTTATCGAAGACTTACAGGAAAGAGGTAAAAACATTCGCGAGGTCGTGGGGAAAGATAAAATTTACGGATATCCAACAGATTTTGACAGACTTTCTGCTCCACAGAAGCGGGAGGTTGAACGATGGATTTCACAAGTCCCCGTTTTAGGGTTTAATTCCAGTAACTACGATCTTAATCTAATAAAGCAACACCTAGTGGGCATTTTAGCCGATACAACAACGAAAATATTAGTTGGAAAGAAAGCAAACACAACTATTTTTCTATTTACACCAGAATTCCGGTTTTTAGACGTAAAATTATATATTGCTCCGGGTATCGATTATGACCGATGGGTAAAGGCTTACGGATGTGAGGGAGAAAAATCCTTCTTTCCATACGAATGGTTCGATTCCCCCGATAAGTTGGATTACGAGGGATTACCACCACTTAAATACTGGGAAAACAAACTAGCCCCGAATAAAACGATAACCAAGAAGCAGCTGGAAGATTGCAACAACATTTTCAAAAATCATAACATGAAAACTTTCAGAGATTGGTTGAGGTATTACAACGAGTTGGATGTAGGACCGTTTCTTGAGGCTGTGGGAAAAATGTCTAAATTTTACAAAACAAAAGGTGTCGATATGTTTAAAGATGCAGTTACCCTTCCGGGAGTTGCTTTGCAATATATTCTCAGAGGAACCATAAAGCACTACGTAAAAACTTATGTAACAAAAGAGAGCAGGGTCGAAGACACTCTTTGTCCACCACTGTTTGCCCCGGGGAAAGGAATATACGAAATGATGAAAGGAGCATTGGTAGGAGGTCCGTCAATTGTGTTTACAAGACACGCTGAAGCCGGTGTTACCAAGATTAGATCAACCCCAGAGGGTAGCGGAAAACTCTGCAAAGCGGTGTTAGGATTTGACGCGAACGCTTTGTATTTATCTACGTTGAATAAAGAGATGCCTTGTGGTAAGGGAAAACTCTACCACGTGCATAGTCCCCACAACATACACAAAATATCATACTTTGTTGGGAAGGTTTTATCCAACGAATGGTTCGGATTTGCGGAAGTAGATATAGAGGTTCCTCCAAATCTTAAAGAGAAGTTTTCGGAAATGTCACCAATATTTATAAATCGTGTTGTTGAGGAGAGTGAAGTACCGGAGCATATGTTGGACTATTTAAAAGATACTAACCGCACGAGAGGAGAGGGTAAAAAACTAGTTGGGGCAATGTCCGCACAAAAAGTATTGTTGTACGCACCACTTTTAAAATGGTATCTAAATCACGGATTAAGAATAACTGGACTCCACCGGGTGATAGATTACAAAGCAGGGAAGCCCTTTGAATGGTTTGTCAAGGAGGTTACAGCGGCTAGGCGAGCCGGAGATTTTGACACTTCCAAAGCTCCGATTGCAGATATAATGAAACTACTGGGGAATTCATGTTGTGGAAAAATGATGGAATCCCCCGAGAACCACCTCAACACAACCTACACTAAAGACGAAAATTGTGTAGACAAGGCTTTGAGATCCGCGTATTTTCACGATCTAGAGGAAATAGGAGACGCGTACGAGATATCTTCTAGAAAAGTAAACGCCGGCATGACTCGTCCATTTCACTGTGGGATCGCCGTTTACCAATTTGCAAAACTAAGAATGTTACAGTTCTATTACGATTTTATGGACAAGTACGTGGATAGATCCGATTTTGAATTAATACAGATGGATACTGACAGTTTGTACATGGCCGTTAGTGTGGACGAATCAGGTTTAGAGGGTATGATAAAACCACATCTTAGAGAGTCTTTCAACAAATATAAAAACAACTGGTTAGCGTGGGATAAATGGAGTAATAGAGAACCAGGACTTTTCAAGACAGAGTTTCGCGGGGATCGTGCAATCGCACTATGCAGCAAGTGTTATGTGGTTGAAAAAGTAGACACAACCCAAGTAAAACATTCGGCCAAAGGGTTATCTGCAAGACAAAACACACTTTCATGGCGAAGGTACAATGAGGCCCTACACCCTGTGGATATAGATATGGGAACAAACAGAGGATTTAGAATGAGAGACGGTGTTATGAAAACTTATACACATAATAAATTAGGACTTTCCGCGTACTACGATAAGAGAAGGGTTTTACAGGACGGAATTCATACAGAACCACTTTAAACATAATTTCGTAGAAAATTAGTGAAAGGTAGAGAGGATAGTTTTTACAAAATGTGGGAAATTGGGGGATTTTTTGTGACTAAATGAACAACATTCTCAAATTTATGCTAAAAAATAATAACTACTCCTTTTTTTAATTTCATCATCATTTTATAAAAATGAATTATGATTATAATGATTAAGCAACTACCAACGGTATCTAATGGTCTTCCAACAGGTCTCTTATTTCCTCTGTCAACAGGTTTCTTCCAATTTTCTCTTGATATACCCATTATAAATTGATCGTTTTCCCACAACTCTGCGAGTCTCTTGGACCCAATATGATACTTCTTTTTAATTTCACAAGCCGGGATATTACCTCGGGATCGCAGGATATCTAACAAAGCGTCTTGGTTAATAGTAGATTTAGGCATAATTCCTCAAGAATTACTTTTATAAAAGGTATAGATAATAATGTTCAACATAAATGCAAAACTGGGAATAAAAATAATATTTAAAAGTGAAGGCAAAACGGTTTAAAACCTCTACCAAAATGGTTACGATTACTTAACAATTACTGAGCAATACTTAACAATTACTGAGCAATGCTTAACAATTACTGAGCAATGCTTAACAATTACTGAACAATGCTTAACAATTACTGAACAATGCTTAACAATTATTTATGTTTTATTTTTCATTTATTTTAAAAACGGTCACAGAATCCTCCCATTTGGCCGTCAGTTAGAAATCAGTTAGAAATCAGTTTTATTTACTCTCTTGTATCCCAAATAGTATAATAATGTACGAATAAAGTATAATTAAAGTATAAATACCATTTTAAAAGTGGTGCGTACAACAATACTTTTTGTGCGGACATTGCCCCAACTAGTTTTTTACCCTCTCCTCTCGTGCGGTTAGTATCTTTTAAATAGTCCAACATATGCTCCGGTACTTCACTCTCCTCAACAACACGATTTATAAATATTGGTGACATTTCCGAAAACTTCTCTTTAAGATTTGGAGGAACCTCTATATCTACTTCCGCAAATCCGAACCATTCGTTGGATAAAACCTTCCCAACAAAGTATGATATTTTTTGTATGTTGTGGGGACTATGCACGTGGTAGAGTTTTCCCTTACCACAAGGCATCTCTTTATTTAACGTAGATAAATACAAAGCGTTCGCGTCAAATCCTAACACCGCTTTGCAGAGTTTTCCGCTACCCTCTGGGGTTGATCTAATCTTGGTAACACCGGCTTCAGCGTGTCTTGTAAACACAATTGACGGACCTCCTACCAATGCTCATTTCATCATTTCGTATATTTCTTTCCCCGGGGCAAACAGTGGTGGACAAAGAGTGTCTTCGACCCTGCTCTCTTTTGTTACATAAGTTTTTACGTAGTGCTTTATGGTTCCTCTGAGAATATATTGCAAAGCAACTCCCGGAAGGGTAACTGCATCTTTAAACATATCGACACCTTTTGTTTTGTAAAATTTAGACATTTTTCCCACAGCCTCATGAAACGGTCCTACATCCAACTCGTTGTAATACCTCAAACAATCTCTGAAAGTGTTCATGTTATGATTTTTGAAAATGTTGTTGCAATCTTCCAGCTGCTTCTTGGTTATCGTTTTATTCGGGGCTAGTTTGTTTTCCCAGTATTTAAGTGGTGGTAATCCCTCGTAATCCAACTTATCGGGGGAATCGAACCATTCGTATGGAAAGAAGTAATTTTCTCCCTCACATCCGTAAGCCTTTACCCATCGGTCAAAATCGATACCCGGAGCAATATATAATTTTACGTCTAAAAACCGGAATTCTGGTGTAAATAGAAAATTAGTTGTGTTTGCTTTCTTTCCTTTCCAACTAATACTTTCGTTGTTGTATCGGCTAAAATGCCCACTAGGTGTTGCGTTATTAGATTAAGATCGTAGTTACTGGAATTAAACCCTAAAACGGGGACTTGTGAAATCCATCGTTCAACCTCACGCTTCTGTGGAGCAGAAAGTCTGTCAAAATCTGTTGGATAGCCGTAGATTTTATCTTTCCCCACGACCTCGCGAATGTTTTTACCTCTTTCCTGTAAGTCTTCGATAAACAACCGTACTAATTTAGCCGGATCCTTTTCACATATGTGGGTTATGCTCCCGGACAGCGTATCTCCGATACTTACACTTATTGGAACGTGTTCGTTTACAAATTCTAACCTTATAGAAGGGTTATTTTTATCATTCGAATTATCTAAATAAGCTTCAAAATCATACACAATCTGATAAGGGTAAATAATTGTAGGAAGACTTTCAAGCATAGAAGAAGTGTTTGGGGTCGAAAAGGTGTCATATTCACATTCCCAAATAGTTACTAAATTGAACTCTTTCCTAATCATCGCATCTCGCGCTAGTGTTTTTGTGTGTTTTTCTTTCCAGTTTTTACAATGCTTCGGACACCCGTGCCAGTAACATCCGTGGAATTGATAAACTGTATCCGTCTCCGAACAAAATCCATCAACAGGAGCTCCGGTCACCCACCGTTCTCCACCGTGACCACATACCTCCGTGTGAATGTGGGGCCCCTGAAAATAACTTATCCATGTAATTGACTTCTTGCTACATTTGGGTTTTGGATAAAATGCTCTTTCAAACGCAGACACTGGTCTATCTATTTGTTCTCCTTTGCAGGATACGTTTGTTTCTCCTTTCATGCATGTGTGTGCGTGTCTTGTTAAACAATGTGATTGTGTGAAGCGTTGATTGCAGTCGACACAACAATAGTTCTTTGCAACTTTATTCATATCTGTTATCAAAAAGGCGTGATCGTTATAAATACCAATTTTCATTTTCTTTGTGCCAACTTCTTCGTAGTGTGCCGCAACGTTTCTTAAATACCATGTCCCCTCTTCTGTAGGCTCGTATGCCTCTATTCCTATTTTAAAACACTCTTCTATTTTCTTGATATCACCAAATAATATTGGCCCATCTGGAATATCCCACCCTTTTTCTTTACAGAAACGTAAATATGTGTATCGTAAATCTTCTGTCTTTGTAAAACACCGGTCGGCTCGTAGGCCCTCTGTTGTGTGAAGAACTAAACATCTGAATAAACAGCGGTCATCGTTAAATTTATCTAGTGGTTTCAATACTTTTTTGCATCGCAGCCACTCTGGTAATTGTCCTCCCGCAATTTGTGCAGACTTCATTCCAACATCATTCGTTACTGTACCGTATATTATTTTTACGCTAGCGCTTACCAATCTTACAAAACTCCATTTTGTATTTGGTCTCTCTATTGTATCTATGTTTAATCTAGACTCTTCTTGTTTCCTTATCCATTTTTTAACTGGGTTGTATTCTCTGAACCACGGACTCCCGTAAAGGTTTTTATAAAATATCAATGTTTTTGGCTTTCCTCTCGGGTCTTTCTCCTCGAGATGAACCAATCTGTAAGAAAACGAGTACCGAAGATAAAAACAAAAACTCCCAGTTAACATTGGGGCCAACTCGGACATTATTCTATCGGTGTTGTCTGTTTGAAGTTTTCTTCTCAGGGTTACTGTGGTCAGCCTACGCCCCTTAACTACTTTCTTTTCTTTTTGTTTGTAATCTTCTAATATTTCATCCCCCTCCACTATTATCTTTTTTAACAAACTAGCTTTCTGAACTCTCTTTTTAGGTTTTCCAATGTTTTTACTTCTAAGACTTAAAGAGGCCTCGTCTGCTAGGTTCTGTGCTATCTTTTCTGCATCTTTATTTTCTATTCCCTTAAATACCCCTCGGGAGAATGCTCTGCGGAATCTTTCCATAAATTCCTCGTTTTTAGTATTATTTATAAGTTTATTCAAACCCGTCTCTCTTAATCTGGATGAAAAGGGTATGCCCATTTTCACTAACACAGCTCTTAATTCCCTAATCTTAGGAGAAGAACTTTGTGGTAATTTTGTAGGCATTATACCCTCTATCTCCTCAAGCTTTGGACGAGATAATTTCGGGCTAACTTTCCTCATAACTTTTGTATTTGCTTGTGGCATTTTTCTCACACTATATAAAAGTGTATATAATTCACGTTTGAGAATATTAATTAATTAATTAATTAAAATATATGGATGTCTTTGTTCAATAGGGTGTCTTGGAATATTTTGGCAAGTATTTTTATGAAGGGTTATATACGTCAAGTTTGAGAAAACTATTGTCGGTATTAAATATATAATTGTTTTGTTCAACATGGTGTCTTAAGATATCACAATATTCTCAGAATATAGCAAGCACAAAAACCGTCGGGGCGAGTGTCTTTTCGGCGAACTCGTAAGATCCGCCCGCGATTTTACGTGGGTTTCAACTACCTTTTTTTTTCTTTTTTTTTCTGACATTTTCTAGTAAAAACTGAAATTAATTAATTAATTAATTTTTTCAAAATAAATAATTTTGAAAAATATACCTCGTACAACTTCTTTTATTGCTGGGGATGTGTTTCTTCTCTTTCAATTAAGGTAAAAAATTGGCCTTTTTCCCACCTCTGGGACCCTGCTAGCTATCTAACTCCTTTATGATACCCCGCGGTAACGAAGTGATACCCTATATACTACTCAAATTAGGATGACGTCTGCTCTGAAATATCTGTCAACATGTGGACGTAATTTAAGGAAATCGATTATATTTTAAGGCTACATCTGTGACTAATTACGAATTTATGTATGGTCTTTGGCTACACACGACACATTACACAGATCTAGTTGTAAATACACGTCGCTTTGTGTGGGGAAAAAAATCGATAATGCGTAGTTGTGTGTGACGAGGTGTTGATCTGATGACACCACACAGCTGTGACCCTTAGGCAATGTTTTGAAATTGACGTGTCGTTTTAATGTGTGCCGCAACACCTCACTGTAGTAGACAACATGACAATTAACGATATACTCTCGATTATACACAGATCTCTTAGACGGCTGGTTATTTAAAATAAAGAGTAGTTCAGTACACCTTCGCCGATATTGTTTTTAGAAAATCAGTAATATTTTCCGGAAATGGTGTTGAAAAGTTGACAAAAATTCTATCACCGTATTTAGTTGTGCCGATATTGTTTTAAAAAATCAGTAATTTTTTTCCGTAAATGGTGTTGAAAATTGACAAAATATATAGCCGCATTTCTCCGATATTCGTTTAGAAAATCACCAATATTTTCTGTAAATGGTGTTGACACAAAATGCAGCGTTCACGCGGAATTCAAATAAAATACAAAATAATAATTTAATAAATAGACGCCGATGGCTACTGTGTTTGCGGCCAGTGAATTCTGGTCGTGGTAGCCACAGGCGCAGTTCGAACAGTGTTGTGAGCAGATGGAGGACAATAACTGTCTGTGTATATATTACTTAAAGACAGACACTTTAATTGTTGGTAAGTTTCTATCAATTTATAGGTATTTTTATTAAAATCATAAATTTGTGAAAATATTAAAAAATATTAAAATCACAAAAATAATATATATGGAGAAAAAAAAATTTATACCACGTCGAGGTTCCGGGAATCGGTAATTAAATCATTGAAGTCGGCGACCTTAACCTCACGACTGTCACGTAAGCACATTAAATCTCAAAAATATTTAAAAGTAAGTACTTCTACCATGTGTGTTTACATCAATAACAAAAAAAGTCACCCTCCCCAAATAATTTTGTTTGATGAAATTCCATCAAATATTGATTTTATTGCGAAAAAACGATTTTCCTATGGGAATTTAACATGGGCCATGATGGGGAGTAAATTTCCAAAAGTTTTCGTTTTTTGATCCTGAAGGATCAAACAACGAAATATTTTGGAAATTGACTCCGAAACCTTGCGAAGTAGCTTGAAAAGGATGTAACTAAGAAAACAAAAGTTAAATTTTGAAAATCGGTCTACAAATAAATACATATTTAAAAAATATATATTTTGTTAAATTCCCATAGGAAAATCGTTTTTTTTCGCAATAAAATCAATATTTGATGGAATTTCATCAAACAAAAAAGTTGTTTTTTTGTGGAGGGTGATTTTTTTCTTATTGATAAAAAAGTACTTAATTTTAAATAGTTTTTAGATTTAATGTGTTTAATGGCCAAAAGTTCGTCGGAAGCAAAACGTGGAACAGACAGTAGGGTGCAACCGTTCGCTAGCTGACCAGGAGCAATATATTGACCACACATGTCATAAGCCCCATTTCTCTGGTGACAGTGAAATGTGGCGACAGTGACGGGGTAAAGGGGACTGATTTCGGCGCAGTCTAATCAGCGTCTGCATTGTTCGCTGTTCAATCGCGAAAACGTCTAACAAATTGTGTAGAAACTACTGTCTGTTTCACGAAAACTGCCCACATTTTACAGTTATGTCAATAATGCAAAAACAATATATTTAATAATGATTAATAATAATAATTTCACGAAATAAAATGAAGGCTCATTCTTAAACTGTAGAAACAAATATTATTTTTGCATTGTTTATATGACCATAACATTTGGGCAGGTTTCGTGAAACAGACAGTAAGCAGGGTGCAGGACATTTTAATGTTGGCGACGAAAGTTCAGACGCAAGACTGACCACACATGGGACAAGGCATGTTAGTTTCGCATGTTCCAGGTTTCGTGAAACAGACAGTAAGCAGGGTGCAGGACATTTTAATGTTGGTGACGAAAGTTCAGACACAAGACTGACCACACATGGGACAAGGCATGTTAGTTTCGCATGTTCCGCATTTGCTACAGTAAGTTTAACAATTCGACTACTTTCGACGTCACTTACAGAAAATATCACAGTTTCTGCAAATGTGTGTTTACGAAAAATCGCACATTGTCGTAGTTTGCGCATATTGATTCCGAAAATCAGATAAATATTCCGCAATTGCTATCAAATGCTCAAATCAAATAATGTACGGAATTTTCCCAATCATGATCATCGGCGAACAAGTTAAATAATTTACGTGAGTTAATACTATAACCGGGCCGATTCACGGGCACTCCGCTCCGGCATAGCATGTTTCACGTCGAAAAATGGTTTCCTGGCGAGATGACATTCACCTCTACCTAGAGCTATCGCATAAACGCATGTTTCATCTCAGGGCCGTCGGAAGCGTCATCAGATTGGTCCGGCGAATCTAGTAGGTGTCCCCGCTACCCCGCCACCAAGTGTATGTTGTTACCACTCAAGTGAACCGGTTCAACTGAGTGGTAAAAACATACACTTGATGAGAAATGAGAAAAAGTTCAGTAACATATATACTTTCTGTTTTTATATATATAATTTATGTGAATGTCAAAATTATTGATCCGGCAGTCGCCGGACCTGCCGGACCTGTTCCGACGCCCCTGCATCTAGTAACCGGCGCAAACGTCTTGCGCCGGTTATTAGACCAACATTTTTGTATGCAGTGTATTCTATTCTGCGTGTAGCTGAATGGGAATTCGTCAGCAATCCGGTGCCTATTTCAACGTGAAACATGTCACGCTGGCGCAGAGTGCATCCCTAGTGCAATTATTATCCATTGAACTTACCGTTTAACTGTGGCCTCGACGTCATTGGCGCCGTCATACTCCGTCAGGATCCTCACCAACTCGTAGTTCGTCCTGAGTGGAAACTCCTGACCAGTCAAATTTATGAAATACTTCCACGCCTTACTCCGAGCCCAAAGTTGCGTCATACACATAAGTTCCGGTTCTAACACCGATATCGCCCCCCATTGAACGTCGATTCTTTTTGACGTCAAGAACACATTTTTAAAACAATCCGATATCGCCTTCATGGCGTTGAAAACATCGACGTCCGATTTCTTGTCGACGTGTATACAATAATGGTTCTGCGGGCGGTATATTGCACGAAGGAGCCGCTCACTTTGCTCGACGTCTTTAAACATAAGGAGACTAAATGCTATAGGGAATTCTTCTTCTACTTGTGTTAGCGAGCTCATGATGTATCCCCGCTCCTCCGTAAACCGGGTACAGTTAGCCGCCAAAGTCATGTACTCCTTTAAGGAGATATCGTTGGACATTGGCTGGGCCAGTGTCAAGTTCAGCGCCAGTTCCAACTCAGTTGGGTCGTCATCTATCAACTTTCTACAGCTGATACCTGGCACATTTCTGTTAACTTTGAAGTATTTTGCCGCTGGTAATACCGGGCGCTCGAACTTGGGATCAGTGAAAATATAAGGTTTTATTTCATCAACGAATGCTGTCAATCCGGAAAGGTTCAGGACTGTGCTAACGTATGATTGGTTATCTCTGTACATGCCGTTAATTACAATACCACCGTGCTCCAGCCGGAAACTGTTTACGTAGACATCACGTTGGGCACCGAGAGTTGCCGAGATCGGTCCGATCACGGGATCCAGTGACGCATACTGCATCACGTAGATAATGACAGTGAGAACTATAATAACAACGCAGGCACTCGTGTACTTGACAACGTATGACGCCATTTGTGGTTTGTAGCCTGGGTACAACGTTTACCCGAGAATCCATTTAAGGACATTAAGTAGTGTGTGGACTCTGAAAATATGAAGCAGCAATGTACGGAGCCCCGCAGGGGAGGTGAATTTTTTTTTCATCAATTATTTCCCACTAAATAACAATTCATTCCCTCAATTTAACAATTCATTACCACGAATTAACAATTCGTTCCCACGAATTAACAACTCGTTCCCTCAATTTAACAGTTCACGGGAACGAATTGTTAATTCGTGGGAACGAATTGTTATATTGTGGGAACGAATTATTAATTCGTAATAACGTAATAGTTCTGCGTGTAGTCGGTGACATAAATAATAACCCACAGGCAGATAGCGAGCCGGGGAAAACCACATCCTCCGGCAAGTATGTGAAGTTGTCATTACTTGCCGGAGGAGGTGGTTTTCCCCTGGTACTCCGGTTTACCCACCATTCATCTCACGGAATTAGCCGCCCGCATTACTCTGATTAAACATTATTGACTGTAATCTGCATCGTCTGAAATCAAACTTTCAAATTTTGGACCATGGCCGGAGGTATGGTACATAACCATTTCCTTATCAATTCCACGAAACTATAAACTGGCAGAACAACTGTCAGCCTGATACTTGCACATACACGCCACTCACTAATGTATGGGCAATTACTATACTGCCATGTATTATCTTCTCTTTTTCTTTCGTCTTCAGAATATGTGAAACACATTGTCATCTAACCAAATAACAATAGATAAACGCCGCACCTGAACTCGAATAATAGCATCTCGTATATAACGACAAGCCGCGAAACGACAGTAGCTGGGCTCGAAAACATATTACATCATACTTTGCATAACCCAATATCGATCATTCCCTGCCTGATATGTTTTGCCCTGACCAACCCTCAAATAGCATCATCATATAGGATAACACTGTTACGGCTGTGGTCTCCATATATCACATGCACTCACACGTTTTCACGGTCTTACATACCGGCTTCGCGATAGGAGAATGAACTAGCTAGGTTAAATTAACCGCATCATTGCCTCCTTCATTTAATGCACATATTTCGACTGTATGCCAGATATTAATAAATTCGGAAACAAACGGGCCAACGGTCATTGGCCTGCCATTTTGGGGCTCAAATACCCGGATTTGGAAGGTCCTCGAGCCAATTCCTACCCTTAAATATAAGATAAATAAATAAGATAGCTAGCAATTATTACTTAACAAAACCCGATGGAAGATAACCAGTAAATAATTGCTGCAGTTCAAACAATTAAATAAGCTTATTGCCATACTATATCACACACCAATAAGCTGATGGGTGTTATAGGAGGCCTCAAATAGATTCTCCTATATTTGGCGCACATTTTTGGAGCCTGAATAAATGCAACATTTATAAAAAATCGTAAATATAAACCAGACCGACGACCATCGGCCTGCTTCTTTACTGAGCTATATATCCCGGGTATGGAAGGTGTTCGAGCCAATTCCCACCATTAAATATAAGCCGAATCGAAACAATATTTTTTAGATAATTTTCCAAAAAGCATAAAAGCTGTAAATGTTAAGAAAGTGATAAAGCAAACAAAAATGTTCCAGACAAAAAGAAGCCTCAATGGGAATCAAGACCTAGCTGGATCATGCGGTAAAACAAAATCTTCAAACTTAACATATTGTCAATGATTTGCTGAATAAATGTTGAACTATGCGAACCCTGGTTAAATACAATTATATATTGTTTCAGATAATTTGTCTCTTTGAAATTTCTATTGTATGCATACCACCCTATCAAATGTAAACACAATACAAGTTATAATTTTGGCCTTGGCGTCTCGTCTGATGGATGAGATATAGAGAATAGTAGGTTAGTGCCGTGAATAGGTAAACATATCTGGCAAGGCTCAGGAAACGGGATGGGCGAGGCTTTGCCAAGCACATCCCGTTTCCGTGCCGCGCCAGATATGTTTTCCCATTCACGGCACTAACCTACTATTCTATTTATCCCGTCAACACCTATACAAATGGCTGTAAAATGCAAAAATGTAACCCCAGCCACCGCACATATTCATACGTAGTGATTAGGTCGTATTGACAGGATATCAAAAATGTTTCGCGGCACCGTGTTTCACGGCACATACGCACTGTGTTGACGGGATAAAGTAACCCCGTGCGCCGTATAGTATAACATCGCAGGAGCATATAAACTATACCCTATCACATGAAAACCTTGTTATCACATGCTGTAACCCATTTTATAAATGTGATATGACACATGTGTAATAACACCTGGAGCGAATGTTATTGGCTTGTCGCACACCGTAATTACGTATTAGTATTTTGCGCCAACGTTAGGTCAAACGAATAAAACGAAGACGTTCCAAATAACATCCCCCAATGGCGCGAGGTTAACGTCATCCTATTTTATTATTTTCATTAGCAGCGTCGGTGACTAAATGAAAACACTCAAATTGTTAAAATGCGCTCTCGTTTGGTAATAAGAAGAGCTTACAAAGAATGGGAACATATAATATGGCATATTTATAACTTATTTATTGCTGAGAATTAAAACTATTTTTATCGGTGGATATTTGCAACTCCATACGAAAATAGTCAATGGCGTCTTCTCACTGAAATGTATCAGATATCTTGAAAGTTTCCCGCTATTTGGAGTGTGAAGTCATGTGATCAACAGAATATCAAACTCGTTTCCATTTGATATGAGATTTATGAAACTTGTCAGCAGTTTTATGCATAAAGTGTGCGTGAATCGTTTCATAAATCTCATACCAAATGGAAACTCGTTTCAGATGCTCTATTTATACATATACCCAGTCACAACTAAAACATACATTGAAGGTATCAGCTGTAGAAAGGGGATTTACGGACATTCTTCTACTGATCGCTTCGTGAAGAAGGGGGCTAAGTCAAGTCCCTTATGTACTTAGACCGCTCCTTCTACAATGTGTATGCTCACGTGGTACTAACAACAACAAGTACTGAAACTTCCATAATCCATCCGGTTCAAAGTACATATTATTTTATATTGTCATTATTACGTAACGGATTTTGATGACATATGGCGCATCAAACGCGTCTTGTTAAGCTGCATTTGGTGGTCTTGGTACTTTGGCCCAAACTTCTGTCGTTTTTGCGAAGAATCGATATGAGTCTGTGCCGAACTCCATGGACGACCAAATGCAGCTCACGAAGACGCGTTTGTTGCGCCATATCTCATCAAAATCCGTTTCATATTAAGGACAATATCAAATAATACTTACTTTGGAGTAGGCAAGATTTCAATACTTTCAGCCACTGTTGTTGTTGTTATGACCACGTGATCATGCACCTTGTTCTACTGTCCCATTCAATTCTGTGTGAAACCAATTCTACGTCACTATGAACTACAACTGAACCTCTCTAAACCGAACACCTAGAACAATAATTTTGTTTAATTTTATGGGTTTCACTGTAATGTATATACATGTAGACAGCTAATAGTCAGACGTTAGGCCCACAACAATATACTAACCTAGCTTTTAGGTACTACGAACGTTTTTTTGATGGATTTTGATAACACAATGTGTCCAGAATGAGAATCCGCCGGATGCCACCATGGCATCATTGAGTAATTTGTTTTCTGACCATTTCAACATGACCGCCCAAAACCCTCAAACGTGGTTATTTGTTACACATTTTATGATAATAATATTTTACCTCGCTGCTACATCAGTAGCCTATTTCACAAAAATTGCAAAGTATACTTATCTTGCTAAGTACACTTTGAGGGAGACATTTTCAATTTAAGGATGAATTTATTAATTTTTATTATACTGAATTTATTACAGTATCACAGCCATTTTGGCTGAGATAATATAATACATTCAGTATACTAATTCCGCATACTTTTAATCATCAAATGTATGCAGTCGTTAGTTCTATATGAAATAATACATTTCGGGAAAAATAAATGATTACTGCCGCAAAGTACACTTTGCTAGATAAGTATTCTTTGCATTTTTGGCTAAATCGGCTACAGGCCAATTTTGATCGTAGTTATTTACCCTAAACGATATTGCGCATGTGTATGACATTTTGCGAAGAAAAGTAAGAATAAATAGAAAAGTGATCCATGAAAATTTCCGAACACGACCACTAGCCAAAATATAGCTACAATAATTCGCCTCCGATTTGTTATCTACGGCTACAACTTGACCCATTACAAAATGTGAGCAAACCAAGTGTATACCCAAACCAGTTGTATGTAGGTCAAAATTTAGTAAACTGTATATTTTATACCTTTAAACATATAATCTGTGATGTAGAACTAGTAAATTGTCAAAAATAAAAGAACAGGGAAAACATTTTCCCATGTAAGCTATATTTTCTCTTGTTGTTGTTTAACATTCAACATAACGAAATTAAGCTTTACAAGATATACATGCAAATATCAGATAAACACCTTGACACGGTAAACTAACCAATTTCTGAATGTGTATGTTCTTTATTAATACATTATTGATACAGCTTTGACAGTTTTATATTGATAACATATCAATCACGCCGGATAACCGATTGCAAAAATCACTCTTCCTTGGGTTACATTAAAGAGATGGTGATAAATTACTACCCTCGCGAGTGGTACGGAGTGGGGTAGCAATTTTGTTTCTAGCCAAAATACGGCTTCAGCAGCGCTGAATTTGCTAACTATGTGTAAAATAGAGATATCCATACTAATGGCTATGCTCTTTCCTATTTCAACCAAAAGAGATAAAACATTACATTCATCTTATTCATAGTTACATCACGTAATTATGTAGATTTATGTTACCTTGTTTGTGTACGCCATGAGTGTATGCATGTCCGCTCTGTTTCACAAATTAAGAGAAAATACGAATACGACGGGTTATAAATATGGCCATATAGACCTTGAGCCAGCAATAACCCATCCTCCCCCCATGGGATATTTGGTGAGTATGCTGTTCGGATTCAGTAGCCTATTGTCTATCAATCCTGGTTGTCTGCGCTCAAAAAGCCACTGGATGAACAAATGGCGGCCATTTTACAAGATGGCCGCCGAACAGTATTATATTGTTTTATTAAGGACTGTTAACTTTCAGTCTGGTCAATATTAACCGGGTAAATTGCTACAATTAAGTCACAATTCTAATGTAAAATGATTTAGAATACATTTTACATTTAATTACATCCGTAAATGGCAATATATTTCAAAATGGCTGCCGAAATAGGCTGTTTTACAACATTTTTCTGCGAGTCGTATGCTGTTACGAACAAATACAGACATTCATAAAGTTGAAACACATATATATTGGTTTCCCTCACAAATAAAGGGAACATACAGGAGATAGTGATGCAATAGCCTTCCACAATTGTCAGGACAGTCAAAATGGCCGCCAAAATGTTCTTGTTTTGTTCTATTCTTTACTGTATGGAGTTGTTATAAACAGCATTTCAGGCACCTATTACATGTCTAATACCAGTTTGAGGTATACAAATCAAATCATTTGATAACATATACATATCCAGGTATACAATGCTCTAATTATTATTTCAAAATGGCCGCCAAAATGATCAGATGTTCAATGATATTGATGATGAAGCTGCAGTTTTCAGTAATTAAACAACACTAACATTTTTATGAATATGATATTCTGCTTATTTTCAAAGACAAATACGGATGTATTTCAATCCGTTTGAGTATTGAAGAACTGTTTCAAAGTGTGTCCAACATGGATTGACTGTTGACAAGGAATACAATGTTATCATTGATAGCGAGCACACATCTGAGCATGATAAATTAACCCCTGGTCGTGAGTTGGTTTGGAAAATAAATACAATACATGGTAACGATATGTAATTCATGCAGTCACTGATGTAATCAGTTGTACATTTAACCACTACATGTGCTGCTGTATTAATTCTTCTAATTAAACATTATTGAAACTAATACACCAACAACCTAATCATATACAGTGTCACCATGACTGTCGATCAGTTTCAAGATGACCATCAACATGGTCGCTTTTGCAATTATGAGATGTGATATTTACGGATCTGTACGGATATGTACACTTTTAATACAGCTTAAATGTCTAAAAATAGTTGATAATACCCTTAGCCGGATGAGGTCCCGCATCTTGCGATGACAACAACTCTGCTCGAATACATGTCTCTGGTTGCCATAGTAATATAATATGATTGTCCGTCAGCGGTGTAATACATTTGAAAGACAACCATAGGGATTGTTATGTGGCTTATGAAGGCAAATACATGTCCATTAACTACAAAATACGTGTGGTATGTATGTGATAAACAGGTACAATGTAAATATAATTATGCATTCAGTAAATAAATGTACACCTGGTACATGATTATAGAGTTGTTTGATCATTAGAATGACATTACCTTTTCTCAAATAGAGAAATATATATTTAGACGACCCCAAAGAGCCAGCAAAACACACAACTGTGGTACAATGGGCAGAAAACGCCTTCCAAAAATCTGATCCTTTTCGCCTGCGTAGATAGTTAGAATGACATGTAGACAATAGTTAAATTGCATAGTAAAATCCAAAATGTAATGTGTCTCGATAGAGGCTATGCGATATTGTTTAGATGAACAATTTGATACATTTGCATATGTTATGCAGTTACGTTATCATTCATGGGTATTTAAATCTATATATATATAGTCCTATGAGTGTGTGTTGCTACACGTGGGAGATGTGCATACTTCTTAACCCTAACAATGCCGAATTAATGTGTGTCGTCTGCTGTATATTTTCAATTTTTCTCATCAAAAATTTGGTTTGGCAGCAGTTTAGAATCATTTCCAATGGAAATGATTCTAAAATGCTGCCAAACCATGTAATGAGAGAAAAGACAACATATGAATTATCAGCAGACGACTATTTTTGGTTTCCGCATTCTAAGGGTTAAACTGGACTAGATTGATGTTTGAATACCCCGGAATGTCTTTTTCAGACTACATACATACTAATATTGGTTTGTATATATATAGTAAATATTGGTAGTTTGACACAACATGTGTAGAATAATACTTGTGCTATAATTAAGAATACCGAATGTTGAAATATATTGGACAAAATAGTTTATGTATGCGTACATAACAGCTATATGAATATAGTGTATATATTTTAAGAGCATATGCATGCTTTTAGAAAGATCATACACCTTCAATGTATTTGTTTATATGAAAATTATGGTGTGCACTTACACTGGTAATGGATGACGGTCATACACATTGGAACACACACGTTCTCGTATGCACATACTTGCATTTCAGTAGTGATTAAAGTTTATTATTTTTTACTATTTTTACATGCTTTTTAAGTACATAAGTACATAACTACACATTTGAATCCTATATCTGCTGTTGACTCGGAATGTGTTGAGGGACTATCATTGGAATGCACGATAAATAGTGTGTACATTATGTGGAACCGGGATATATCTCAGTTTCATCGGTTCTACTACCTAATTTATTTTTATGTACAAATTCATTTACTTACTAGCTGTCATCTTGAAATTGTATAACAATATATATGTCCTGTTTTACTCCAGCTTAGCTGGCTCGTATTATTTACAGCTATCTTATAGTTCTGTATTTCAGTATTGACTGTGACATACATGGAGTAATATGTGCTGCAAATCATCCATTCAGCACGGTAGAAAAAAGGTATATTTTCTATATCCAATTTGCAAATTAGTCCCTACGACCTATACTATTCACAGTAATAATTATATTTATTTATTTATTTGACTTAATGGTGTTAAAGGCCTGTCAACAGATGAGAATAATAATTATATGTATCAGAGACGTTCATGTTGGAATACACAACATAGTAAACATGGTAATTGCATTGGTTGCATAAATAGGAAATGGACATATAGCGAGACGAACAGACATTCTGTATCCGAAATGTGCGTGGATAACTAATATGTGGCTGTGACGGGAAAAATGGGGCTTATGGGATTTGCGATCAGTGTGGCTCCTGATCAAATAGCACTCTCCTGTACCCTGATAACGATATATTATGCATGTTAGAAGCATGATGGGTGTCACTGATGTAATGGCGAACTGTGCAGATCCTGAACAGACTGTGCCGATACACAAGCTGATCTGGATATACACTGGTCACAAAACCCATACGCCCCATTTCTCCATTCACAGCCATATATAATGATATACAGGTGTTAGTAGCTACACGTTCATATGAACCTTTCATAAGTATATGGCAGCGTATAAAGTAAGAAAAAATCACTATATATTGCAAACACTGGTGAGTACAATTACCATTGATACAATTAATAGACACCGAGAGAGATTTGCATAATAAGACATATAGCGTAGTTGTTACTATCACTAAGAAAATGCAAAGCGGACGGACAGACGGACGACCACTCGGACACGATGTATCTGAAATGTGCACGGATAGATAGCAGTAGTGCCAAAGTAGTTGCATATGTTTAACAATTTATAGGTAAGTGACAGTGCATAACATAAATGAAATTCATTAAATGTAAAATTCCCATTGTAAAATGTGTGGGTGGGGAATGGTGAAAAATACTGCAATTAACATTGTATCATAGACTGCAGACATCAGATAATCGGGATATATGCAATTAACATGTCTAATAAATATTACTAGGTATCATTGACACGATCAAAATACAAAAGTACCATGCCTTTATGGAGTTATTAAGGTAGGTGTTTTGCCATTGAAATTCAGTGTGTGGGGTAACAAAACGTGCACAATTTTTCATCTCAATTAGCAGATATTATTTAATTGAACATCAATCTATTGTATAGTTATGAACACATCATAAAACATACAAAACTACCATATCAATTGTTTCTAATGATAACAAACATTTTCAATGAAAAATGTGATTTTTCACAATTGCGAAAAGTCCGAGGGTGGTATATTTAAAAATGGTGCCAAACATTTATCCAGCAGGTTACAGAGCGCAGACATACGACATAGCACAACAATCCCACAGGGGAGGGTTTACATTTCTGGCTGACGGCCTTATAGGATTATGTTTACACAATTGCGTTATCCAGGATATGTGGACGGTGTTATCTATACTTAAATGCACTTACGGACTGACTATATGTGACCTTTTGCATCATATATGTGACTAAATATCGATAGAAAGTGTATCTGACCCTGTTCTTCTTAGATCATTCCGCGGACCCATGCATATACCGTAGCGCCTTTCTACGGAGGGGACGTACAATTCTTTGTTTTCTTTAATTCGTTCCAACGAAATAACAATTCGTTCCCTCAATTTAACAATTCGTTCCCACGAATGAACAATTCGTTCCCACGAATTAACAATTCGTTCCCACGAAATAACAATGCGTTCACACGGGAACCAATTGTTAATTCGTGGGAACGAATTGTTAATTCGAGGGAATGAATTGTTACATTGAGGGAACGAATTGTCATTTCGTGGGAAGGAATTGTTAATTCTAGGGAAGGAATTGTTATATCGTGGGAACGAATTGTTAATTCGAGGGAACGAATTGTTAAATTGAGGGAATGAATTTTAATTTCGTGGGAACGAATTAATAAAAAAAGTCCATGTCCCCTGCGGGGCTACGTACCTTTCTGCTTGGTACATATGTGTATATATAAATGAGCCGCGCCGTGCGAAAACCGGGCGTAATGACAACATTTTCAGTTTATACTTGTTCGCTTATTCTGAATTGTACATCTTTTAAAAGCCATATGCCGCTAAAATTATCATTCTAATGCATCGAAAATAGAAAGCACTCATCTGATTGGTCAATTGTAATCAGAGCCTATAAAATATGAAAAATCACAGCCTATAAAACCTCCGTTTTACCAGTCTGTGTTTTACAACTTGACATATTTATGTAACCCTACGCGTTTTTGTAAACAATGGCCAGCGGCGGGGAATGCAAGTATTTCCAAATTAATTTCGGTAAATTTTCGGTTATCCATTCTGCAATATTGACCTGTACAACCCAAAGCGGAAAAGAGAATCTACCAACGACTGACACATGTGACTTCAGTGTGGTGGCCCTTCAACAAATTCCCAAAAATATTACCCCACCCGCCCAAAATACAGAAGAATTTAGCAAAGTGCTCAAATGCAAACTCAATATGCCAGTACCAGCCTATAACTTTCCAGACTATAATTTCAATGTGCACATACATGACTATACACAAACTAAATTTCAGATGGGTAATCACCTGAATTAGGCGTAAATCCAGGGAAATCCTAGGCCTGTTGACGACACAAGTTGTTGACATTTCCTTTGTAAAAATAACACGAACCCAATGCAGAAATGTTGGCATTTCTTTAAATGAATAAAAGGAAATAACTGTTGCAACTACACATATAAAAGCAATACAATTGTTAAAATAACATTACGTTTGAATAAATGTATAGATGTCTTAGAAAAAGCCCCGTTAATCTCTATTTGAAATGGGAATATTCTTCGGCGGAGCTACATTTCTTCAAATTAATGTGGTGTGAGGTGGTTATGACGACAAAAACCTGCTGACGTAATTAAAAATATCACTATTCGTGATATGCTACGACGTTGCAGAAAGCGGGGAGGACACTATGTGCATTAGAATGGGGATAACCATGCTTTGTTTTTCGATTTGGAGCGTATGTGTGAGGTTTTATGGTCTGAGAATCAGTTTTACGGCTCCGCTAACGCGTCGCCGTAAAACTGATTCACAGACCATAAAACCTCCCACATACCGCTCCAAATCGAAAAACAAAGCATGGTTATCTCCTATATGTATCCCAATTATGTTTCATTTAAGAAGTAGTTTTATGACGCGTGGTAAAAACTTATATTACATTTTAGATCAATGACGTCGAAATAACGACGTTTTTATCAACGGCGTATACAAGGGTGTTGATCCGGACAAGTCCTACAGATTTGTCATCTTTTATCGCATGTCAACCAAATTTGGATATCTCGTGTCTCCCATTATGCCAAGACAAAGTATGAAAATAATGTTTATGGCTCGTGTTGCAGTTTCTAATGTAACGTCATATTTTGGATTGCGGCGCAAGTAACGTAATTTCGTAAGCATAATTTTCAAATAAGGCAGAGTGAGGCGTTTCCCTGTTGTTTTCTGCTGTCTGAAATAATTTTGGTGAATAATCATGATAATAACGACATCATTTATCATTTCGTATGCGACGACATATTTTAAAGTAGGCAGTAGACCGCTTATAACATTAACTTTGTGACAAAACACAATACCGGGCAGATTTGGTAGCGTGATACCTTGTAATTGTCGCAGTGTGTCTTTCTTGAGGGTCGCATTACCATCGCCTGATATACATTATTATGCAGTCAAGTGATAAACTGATGATTTGATACTAAAAAAGCACTTTCGACTACAAAAGCAAGTGTATGACCATCACATTTCCAATTAATATAATGTTGATGCATTTATTTTAAATTCAATACAAACCCCGGATATTTACGTCATTATATAGCTGCGTGTCTACCTCCATTTATGATAAAATGAGTGGCATTAAATGGCATATCATTCGCTAAGTACTGGATAGAATTGTTCAAAGGTCTAAATTTACCAGAATAATAGATGGTAATATCGTTGGCATACAATAGGTTGTTCATATTTAAGATTATTTAGGAATCAAAGTGCAGTGTAAGCGAAGACTTCACTGATATGTAGCCAGTTAAATTATGCGTTCACCATTTTGAATTCATAAGGACAACCGACGAAAAAGAGTGAAAATGTCAAAGAACGACAGTTAGGCGACAATGTACAGTGCCTGAAGCATTTCTAACTAAGTCATTGATGCTGCGAGGAACTCGTGCAAGTATCCTTGCTATACTATTTTGTCACGAGACCATGGCCATAACGTCAAACATGTATTCACGTTCAATGACGTTACAAGTACGTGACGTCAAGTCTTGACGTCATAATATGTGTACCGAGGTACAAGGTATCGCGTCTCATATTAGTTAAAGTTTCAGTAAGTTATCATTTTCCGTTTTCTGTTCACACGTAATGTTAACTGACACCAGTAAACGTAAATGGGAGGGCAAACTGTGAACTTTTACGGCGACGCTAGACAATTTGAAACGTCCTTTTTCCGACGTCGTTTACCGCTTTTCATGACGTTGTCATTAAGCCGGGTTTTCGTATGGCGCGGCCCAAATATTGTATTCATATCGTATACGTATACTATTGGTATTTTTAATTAGCACATCGTATAATATTGTTACGTTTGTATCGTATCATCGTATTATACCGTTTCGTTTACATTATAAAAAACCATACTATGCGAATATTATACAAATATACGATATTCGTACGTCTATACGATATGTGTACGGGTATTGTTTGAGCATTCAGTTTCCTTACGTTTAACGGCCGCACTGTCTCTATGGACTTGCACGCCGTCCGCAAAAGGTGGAATAAACATTTGGGCCGAATGGGAATTTTGTGTCTGTGCATGCTGGGTAGAACCAGTTCGCGGGCTTAAGGCCCCAGAGGCAAATTGTGCAGGCAGATCACTGACGGCGGCCCCATTGGGTGGCCTCGACTGCAGTGATACGGGCACTAAGTCCGTATTTTAATTATGTGTTGAGGTCCGCCAGTGGCCGGGCCCTATTGTTGGGTATTATTGTTTGCGGTTCTATTTATGTGTAATAGTAGGATGCTCTTTTGGTGGCAATTGAGGGACTAGGAAGGCACGGTCGTTGTTGTTGTGAAGTGATGTTAGGTGGTGTGAAGAGAGTCCGCCGGCTTCATCGCTGAAGACACCCGTGGGTCTCCTGTTCTCAGGCCCACCTCGAGCCTTGTAATTATCGGACACGCTTCGTGGCTTCTATTATTTGGCAAGCATGCGTATTATTTACACTTAATAGGCTGTAAATAATATAGGTATATAAGCCGTAAGAAAAGTTTTCATTAGTAACAAGATCTAATCTACACATTGGTGCTCCTTTTTTACTATTTATTTTTTTGTGAGGACATGGTTGTTGAGGCAATATTTTTCACATGCTCGCGGGACTGTGAGACCTTCCATCGATATTGCATGGTTGCTATTTCCTAGTCTGCTACAATATTTGCGTTATAAATGTCCCGTTCAGACTAGTAGCGGTTGTGGTATTTCGCGAGCATATATGCGGTTTTTCTTTGCATTTCCCATTACATAGTAATTGGGCTCAAATTATGTGACGTATTAAGTACACACGCCTTAGCAGCCCTGTACTTATAATGAGATTTTATTTACCAACACATTAGCCCGGTTACAATGTTTTGCAATTTTTCTTGTTACATTATTGTGTTTAAATTATCTCGCTCAGTCTGTTGCGGTATGGCGCGTGCACATAATATATATGGGCCGCGCTCTGTGAAAACCAGCCTTAATGACAACGTCATGAAAGGCTGAAAATGATGTCGCAAAGTTACGCATAAATTTACCAACGTCACGTCGGATTTTGACACTTGGAATTGTTGCGTCATTGCAATAAGTTGTCCTATTTATAGCCGTACGCTTTACGGCTCACACATATTTTAATGTTGGATATGCGTGGCAGAATTGTACAGTTGTTTTCATAGTGGTTCAGATAGTTGTCTTTTTTTTCTTCGGTTTCATTCAAGGAAATACGTAGTAATTTTGTCGATTATTTTTATACGAATGGGCATATTGCATTTATGACTTTTATAATATATTATATGGACGACTTCTGAAATGACATTTGAAACAAAATAACCATACGACCGGTATTTTTAGATAACACATTAACAAAATCAATAGTATGTAATCATAATGCTAATATTTCTTTTAAACTTTATTTATATATTTATATAACAATTACAAACAAACGCGAGAACAATTGTAGTCGGCGTAGATGCAGGCGTTTGCATGTTTCTTAATTTGGGTTGAAACCGGAATACTCACATAAAACAAACGTATCCTGTCTGGCGACCACCATCAGATATACATGTACTTACAACTTTAAGATCGACCGGGGCGCATGTGTGCGCTCTTTGCTAATTATGCTATACGGTCCAATTCAGATTAGAGTGGGGTCGGGTATTTTCTGCCGTCTAAGACGGAACCATACACGCTGTACAAACCCAGTTCCGATTTTGGGATTTATTTATATATTACACAGCATTACGCATTTTGATGAGTAAGGCTAACTTTCATTTGAACGTGACAAGCTATTTTCGAAATATGTAGACACACTAGGGTACAATTTATTAACATAGGCGTATGAGCGTTTCGATTATTGGGGGGGTGGGGGGGGGGGGCAAACTATTTTGTTACATGTAAAATTATATATGTTCGGTATAATATGCTACAGTACACTGTCCTGTACAACATGACATTTTGTATATATAGCAAAGATATACATGATGTAGTGATGCAATTAAATATACCGCATGATTGTGTTAGTTTTATGTTATGCCCTAATAATAGCGTAACATGTAACCAAAAATACAGAGTACAATTTACATAACCCATTACACGTAATAATATAAGCGTAAAAATGTCCAGCTTACACTTACACTCCAACAAATACATACAATGGTAAGCTTTTTTATTTTGGAAATACAGATGATTTATACAATTACAGTTACATACATACACTGTTTGTAATTCCCTCTAACGATACATATTGGATAATCAAACGTTGCAGGGCTGGAACATTGGTCAATTACAGTAGCGCTTTTCTTCGCAGGTCAACTATAACGTTCTATACCAATACTAAATGTATACTATACCAATAACGATTATGTTTTTCATACGATATGCATATAATATAACCGTACGGTATGTTTGTACCGTACATACCAACCAATATAGTATAGATATAACCATCAAATCGTACGTTTATAAACGATTTTTATACATGTGTATAATTTTGGTACGTTTGTATCGTACACACAAAGTACCAATTATGGTATATCATACCATAAACCGTACGGATATATCGTATAAAAGTACTAACGGATATCGTTATGTTTGTATAATAATCGTATAGTACGTTTTTGTACTAAACGATGATACGGTACAAACATACCAATATTATATGATCATACGAATATGCTCCTCTAAATATACCATACTATAAACATACGATTACTCTATGTATGGCGATATTTAGTGTATACAAATAGGTAAAGCAGAAAAGCGCTACTGTATGACATACCGAGAAGGGTATGTTTTGTAATGAATTAGGTGCCCGAGTTGAGATGTTTTGTGCAACGATACCATATTCTATTTTGGGATTAGCGTTTGAGCAAGCAATCCTGCTAGAAAAACCTGCCAAAGGATAGGTACACAACAACCTTAAGGACCCGATCTATACCTGATCATCGTTTGATTCAAAGATAATTGCTTCGCAAATATGATAGAATATATGTATAACATATATTGAATACGGCCTTGTTACTGTATCCTATACGGTCACATGGAATATGGCCAAGTCGGCCCGGCCATCTTTGTTGTGTTCCAGCCATCATGCCATTTCATTTCATCCTTTTTGTTTTGCCGTTTGACAAAGAACTCAAAAATATGGTGAAGCGAAACTTAATGATATAAAAGTAGCTAATCACATTGTAGAAAAGCCCAGGAGAACGGAATCTTTCCTTATCAATTATATTATACCAAACTGTAAAATATGTCAGTTTTCTGGACAGGTTTGTGCCTGTGTTTTTTTAACAAAATGAACCACCATTATAAATAACTCATACACAGAAAATCGCACAGTGTATCACTTTTACCTGGCAAACCACACAACACATACCATATATACCCACTACTGTACTCTGTTATTAGCTATCAAATCCAGTGACATGTAGGCAGCTACCTGAGTGTATTGTCCCTGGTGTCTACTCACCTACTATGCAAGTAAATGTGGCTTTACCTATGGTAGCATGTACAATAACATAGACTGCGCATCAGATTGAAGAGTTTACACATCAACATTTATTTTGATATTGATGGGAGAAATGCTCAGATATATCGTCTTTTGTATAATTTGCTGGCATAATATTTATAGCTTGCCGTTGTCATATGTGTCTATTATGTATTGCATCAATATGAATATAGCATATGTGAATATTGTCGTGTTACTCTATACAAATGTTACTGTATACTATATGGAGCATTGTGTTGCCATCTCCGCCATCTTTGTATGTACAAGCCATCGTACTGTTTCACCACTTTGTGCGTTTGACACATATAGCAAATAATATGACAGTAAACCAAATAAAATCTGGTGGAATACATAACAGACATATGTGACAACGCCAAGCTATAAATATAATGCCAGCAAACTTTACAAAAGACGAGATATCTGAGCATATCTCTCATCAACCTCAAAATAAATGTTGATGCTTAAACCTTTCAATCTGACGCACAGCCTATTGTTAGTGTACACATTATACATATGTAAAGCCATATATACTCGCATAGTAGGTGAGTAGACACCAGGGACATAACACTCGGGTAACTGCTTGCATATCACTGGATTTGATAGCTAATAACAGAGTACAGTAGTGGGTACATGTATATATGGTGTGTGTTTTGTGGGTATATATGGTATGTGTTGTGTGGTTGGCCAGCCAGGTAAAAGTGACACACTGTACGATTTTCTGTGTATGAGCGTATTTACAATGGTGATTCATGTTTTTAAAAACACAGGCACAAGCCTGTCCATAAAAATGACATCTGTTACAGTCTGGTGTAATATAATTGATAGGAGTCTGGGGCCCGTTTCACTAAACTTCTTATGATACAAACTTTCTTATGTCTACGATACTTTTCGTACGAACTTCTTGCGAACTTCTTACGTGCCTTTCACTACCATGTTCGTGCAAAGTTTCTTAAGTTACGACCTTCTTAAGAACTCTTCTGTATTGGAAATCAATCAAGCCCTTTGACTGTAAACTTCCGGTCCGACTTTGACAACAAGACGACAACTGTCAAATAAACTTCCTTAGTCCAGCATGCTGAAAATCAGGACAGTAAATTGGAGTCCCATCCACGGTCCAGGGTGTTCGGAATCCTGGCCACACTGTAAAAGGTGGATTTTATTTTACAGTTGGTCATGTCTTGTTCCTCGGTGGGAAAATTGATGTTGTCCAGTCGATTATTGATGGCTGAGACAACATCATTAATACACCAAGAAACTGAACGCCTAGAGACACCGTGGATGTCGCCAGCCTTGGAGTAGAACTCACCGTTCGCCAGATAGCGCAGGGTAACCAATGTCTGCAAAGTTTCAAATGCTCGAGTCTTTGATGATCTCAAATGTGATTTTTATTTGCTTTAGCTTGTTACTGTATGCTATACGGGGCATGAAGTTGCTATATTGGCCATCTTTGTGTATGCAATCCATCAGTAACTTTTACCTCTTGTGGCATTTGACGCATACCACAAATAATTTGACATACCCATAAATAAATGCAACGTCCTATTGGTTGTTTTCATCACACTTATATACAAAGTCTGGCCAAGTGGCTTCGGTGCGGTATGGACATGGAACCAGGTCGGGTTATTCTAATTTCAGGGCTGAATATTTCGATATAAATATTCCGTTCTGATGTTGGGATCCCCCCTCGCGGTGGTTTCACGCTATTTTCATATGCAAATTATGCATGATATTTTTTATTTATTTATGCTAATTAAATACGTCACCTGACAAAATAATATTTTCGCATGGTTATAAAGTATGATCATTGCACATCAAAAATTAAATACAGAGAATTAATAGTAATGTCCGTTAACATTTTAAGGAAACACGGTTTATCGCCCCTGATATTAGTGTGGAAATGTTGTCTGATATGAAATGTATAATAATGCCAATCAATATGTGGGGTAATGGTGAATTAATGTTTATTTTGCCAGAAAATGTCTCAGATGATATATCTGATATAAAGAACATTTTGTGTCTACTGAGTGGGCATGTACCTGTTGTATAGCTTTCTGGCATACTATTTATAGCACGTTGTCTTATCTGTCCATAATGTATTTTTCTGTCATATTATTTTATGTATGTGTCAAACGGTCGAAGTGATGAAACTGTAAGATGGCTGTACATACAAAGATGGCGGAGATGGCAACTCGATGTACCATATAGTATACAATAACAAAACATGTTGTTTTCTGAAAATGTTTTGGAAATGGCTGCGAACATTAGACGGACATGGGTAATATTCCTTATATGACAACAAATTACATATATTACTTTTGAAAGTTATGTGATTTGTGTTTTCGTCCATTTCACCCCTACACCACACTACAACTATAGTGAATCACTCCTCCTTAAACCACATTATATCAGGCTGCATTTACTGGCTAACTGATCTGAAGGTAAAATTATAATGAGTCACTACTCTATATAAGCCACGTTATATCAGGCTGCATTTGTTGGGTTAACTGATCAACAGCTACACTTATAGTAAGTAACTTCTCCATAAGCCACGTTATATAGCAGGCTGCATTTGTTGGGTTAACTGATCAACAGCTACAGTTATAGTGAGTAACTACTCCATAAGCCACGTTATATAGCAGGCTGCATTTGTTGGGCTAACTGATCAACAGCTACAATTATAGTGAGTAACTACTCCATAAGCCACGTTATATAGCAGGCTGCATTTGTTGGGCTAACTGATCAACAGTTACACTTATAGTGAGTAACTACTCCATAAGCCACGTTATATAGCAGGCTGCATTTGTTGGGCTAACTGATCAACAGCTATATGCCGCGTTGTATCAGGCTGCATTTGCTGGCTAACTGATCAGCAGGTACAAGTATAGTGAGTCACTATTCTATAAGCCACGTTATATCAGGCTGCATTTGCTGGACTAACTGATCAAAAGCTAAAAGTATAGTAAGTCGCTACTATATATGCCATGTTATATCTGGGTTGCATTTGCTGACTAACTGATAAGCAGCTAAAGCTAGAAAATCCGGTCTGTCTACGCACTTAGGGCCCCTATATGTGATTTGAGAAACTTACAAAAACTTACAAAAAATAAACACACGAACAGACAGACGTATAGACAAAACATAAACAAATAAACAGACGAACGGACGTACGATCATCATCAGTAGTGAGAATAATTGTATTAATGCGAAGGATGTATCGTTACTAAGTAATGCCAAAAATCAACGGACAGACAGACAGACGGAAGGATAGGGCGAAACACATATGGCGAAATATGCACCGCCGATTTGACGGCGAACTTTTTTCATGGAATATATGTATGGCGACTTGCGATACAAAATCTTCGTGCGACAGCCCGATGACTATCGTAGACTTACGAGGAAAGTTACGAACTTCGCAAGAAAGTTCACACGAAGTTGACGTTAGTGAAACGGTAAAATGCGCCAAAGAAGTTCGTACGATAATTTCTTATCGTAAGAAGTTTAGTGAAACGGGCCCCTGTTCTCCTGACTTTTCTACATGTGATTAGCTACATTATACCATATGTTCTACTTCACATTTTGAGTTCTTTGTCAAACGGCAGAACAGGTGAAATTGGCTAATGGCTGGAACACACAAAGATATCGATGGCCGGCCAATTTGGTCATTCCATGTGCCGTATAGGATACAGAAACAAGGCAGTATTCACATACATGTATATGTTATACACATATTCTATCATATTTCCAAAGAAATTATCGTTGAATTAAACGATGATCATGTATAGAACGTGTCCTTAATGGGCAACAAAATAATTCCACATATTGTTATAAAATAGAGCGTAATATACGCAATGTGATTCTCGGTTGTTTAATTCTTCAAATAAGTATATTGCACAGGTTAGTTTCAGCACATTGGTGTCAATGTGAAATTTAACAAGAGTTGTCAGAAGACAACGAAGCTCGCCTGTTGGCAGCCTTCACTCAAACTTGGCACAGTTGTATAAAAAACATGAATATTATATAACTTGACCTTGAACGATATTCAACTTATGCTCCGGACAAGAAATACAAAAGAGAAAAGAAAAAAGAGCCAAAACTAAACAAAATAGCGATGAAATTATCCAAATTAGCGATGCTAATGCTAGACCTTTGACTCAATATATTGTATGCGTGTGTGAAGTTTTGTTAAAATATTGCACACACTATTCAACTTAACCCTTAACCGCTATCTTAATTTTTTGTCGTCTGTTGTTTATTTTCCAGTTTTATCACCATGCTTTAGCAGCACTTTGGAATAATTTACAACATGCAAAGTGCTGTCAAAACATGTTTCTTTTTACTGAGAAATAAGGCAAGATATAAAAGTAACAGCAGACGACAATTGTTGTGCGTAGCGCTCTAAGGGTTAAGATGGTCCAGACAAGAAAATGTTTCCAGACGTGACTGCTTGACCACGTAGGCCGGGCAGATGTCGTAGCGTGCTACCTTATAACTGTCGCCGTGTGTCTTTCTTGAGGATCGCATTACCATCACCTGACATCCATTAGTATGCAGTCAAGTGATAAGCTAATGATTTGATACTACAAATCGTACGAAAAACAAGTTCAAATTTCAAATTAATTTCAAGACTTTTCGAAAACTCCACCGACCTCACTGTGTGTTTTGTGCATTATGCATTGCTTATACACAAACAATCAAGAAGCTGCAATGAAATCACTGATTCTGAATCTATTAGAGAGATGTTGATGCATTTAGTTTGCCAAATTCAATACAAACACAGGATATATATGTTATTACATAGCTGCGTATCTACCTCCGTTTATGATAAAATAAGTGGTATTAAATGGCATATCGTTCGCTAACTACTGGATAGAATTGTTCAAAAGTCTCAATTTACTAATATCGTTTGCATACATATAGGTTGTTCATATTTAAGATTATTTATGCATCAAAGTGCAGTGTAAGCGAAAACTTCGCTGATATGTAACCAGTTACATTATGCGTTCACCATTTTGAATTCATAAGGACAAACGACGAAAAAGAGTGACAATGTCAAAGAACGACAGTTAGGCGACAATGTACAGCGCCTCAAGCATTTCTAAGTCATTGATGCTGCGAGGAACTCGTGCAAGTATCCTTGCTATACTATTTTGTCACGACACCATGGCCATAACGTCAAACATGTATTCACGTTCAGTGACGTCACAAGTACGTGACGTCAAGTCATGACGTCATAATATGTGTACTGAGGTACAAGGCATCGCGTCTCATATTAGTGAAAGTTTCAGTAAGTTATCATTTTCCGTTTTCTGTTCACACTTAATGTTAACTGACACCAGTAAACGTAAATGGAGGGCAAAATGTGAACTTTTACGGCGACGTTAGACAATTTGAATCGTCGTGTTTCCGACGTCGTTTACCGCTTTCCATAACGTTGTTATTAAGCCCGGTTTTCGTATGGCGCGGCCCATATATATATGAACAGTATAAATGACGATACATACACACAATTTCGTGCAATTATTGGAGGGGCCAAAACATACTTTGCCCCCCCCCCACTGCCCCCCACCACCCCCCTGCTCCTATACGCATATGATTAATGTATTCATGACTTCAGTATGTATGTGTCTACGTAGATCTACATAATGCATGATCATATTTATGAAAAGGTCTTGGTTTACAGATGTCGTGATATGGAAAACGATTTAATTCGTAATGGCAATACTTTCTGCACTGTTTGTCGCAAATTTAAAACTCACGGGGAAATGAACATGCGCAATATAAGATATCAACTTAGGTTTAAACGTGTTTACTGATGGGGTGGGGGGGGGGGGGCGGTTAGTGCCGACGGCCGGTCAGACCCGGCCCCGCTCTACGTGAAAGTGTGCCCGCAACCGTTACTTTTATTAAAGAAAATGTAAACAGTTGGCTCATTAACTGTGACACGTATTCTGGATAAAATTAGCCACGGATATAACTGGGCCTAGGTCTTAATTCATTTGATCACAGATACAAAATATGGTAGTGCTAATTATACGCGGTCCTGTAGCCTATTTCATCAACATTGCAAAGTATACTTTAGTAGCAAAGTATACTTTGAGGGAGAAATTTTCAATTTTATGATAAATTTATTAATTTTTATTATACTGAATTTATTACATTATCACAGCCAATTTGGCTGTGATAATGTAATAGATTCAGTATAATAATTCTGCATACTTTTAATCATGAAATATATGCATTTGTTAGTTCTATATGAAATAATGCATTTCAGGAAAAATAAATGATTACTCCCTCAAAGTATACTTTGCTAGTAAAGTATACTTTGCAATGTTGATGAAATAGGATACTGGCATATCGCATCATGTTGACACTGGGCCAAACATGTTTTAGTATTTAGTGTGTTGGTATTGTGTCAGATGCATATTTAGTGCGAACATAATTGTAGACACCGGGGGCCCGTTTCACTAAACTTCGTACGACAAAAATGTTCGTAAGTGCAAATCTAGGATCGTCTGGAAATTGATTTACATTTATTGAGCATAGGCTGCTTAATAAAATGTAAATCCAATAATTGTTTACAGGAAAATGTTGTTAATGTGGAATTTACAGAATATCTTAATTTTGTACTTACGAACATTTAGTCGTACGAAGTATTGTGAAACGGGACCCAGGGACGTAGCCTACTGATTTGTATCTGTATCTGCAACCACTTGCATGTACCTTCTAATGTCACGTAATTTTTAGCGACTTTCAAAAATATCACATTTCATCAGCCGTACGACTGCCGTTTGACCCTGATCAGGCCTCACAGATGCACAGCTGGTCTCCAACATTTACAAATTTAAGAAGTCCGACTTTAGATCGTTGTTAATTTACTTACTACTAAACACTGGATGTCTGCGTGCTTTATTGTTTTTTTACCAAAGGGACGTTCTAGTCGGAGGCGTGTAAATAATATAAAGCAAATACCAGGAGCGGATCCAGGATTTCAGGTTGGGGTGGGGGGGGGGGGGGGGTGGGGGGGCGGACGGGACTTCTTAATTGAAACAGTTTACTGTATTTTCGAACTAGCACCGTTTGTTCGTCGACCAAGCGGAGCTCGGGAGACTGCTAGGTGGGTCCGGCGGTATGCCCTCCGGAATATTTTTTTATATCTACACCCCATTTTGCTGCGTTATAGCGCATTTTAGAGCAAACAAATCTTTACTCGCCAAATTTTAGGGGGGCGCGGACCGGGTTTTCCCCTACATGAATCTGCCCTGGAATACACAACTTCTATATTTGCAGATTCAACGCGTCTAAATTCAAACGTACATGTACGTACACCACGGTTCTTTTTAGCATGGCTTGGTTGGCCACTCATTTCTTTGTTTACAAAGGCGTTGAATGTACTTTTTCTGAAACGCAACACAATTAAATTGCAAATTTCGTTTTCAAATTAATTATTCCCGACGAGAGGATACAGTGTATACATATACATGCACCAGTACTATTATGCTTACTGCCGGTATTTTTATCAGAACATTTTATAACAATCATACAATCATGTATGTCACATCGACACATTTTCCCGACATTGACAGGTTTATGTATATATATTTGTTTTCAAATGGTAAACCCATTATCAAAAATTCAAACCGACACACATTTAAAAATACACAGTAATGGATAATTTTGCCCTGAATGTTCTGTTGGCCACTTTTGATTTTAACAACTATACATTCCACTTACTAAATAAATACGCATGCTGTCGCGCGGGCATCAGTCACGCAAATACAAACATATGAAATAATCTACAAAGTACGGTTGATACATGCGTACATTTATAAAATTTGAAGAAACTTATATAAAAAAATCAGTACCGTCAGTAAATCCATAGACAGGATCGAGACGGGTAGCCCACACAATAACTTTTTTAAGCGGACACACCTAACAATAGCTGCCCTCTCGGTGTGGGGGCAGTGGCGCGGCGGTGGGCAGCCGAGGGAGTGGGGGTCAGCGCAAGATTTCCCCATAGACCTGTTAGTACGAGGTACGGTAGCGCTTTTCTGCAGGTCAACTATACGAACTATACCAATACTATACATATACTATACCAATACGATATGTTTTCTATACAATATGCATATAGTATAAACGTACGGTATGTTTGTACCGTACATACCAACCAATATCGTTAGATATACCATTCAAATCGTACGTTTATACGATTTTTAATTTTTTTATACATGTGTATAATTCTGGTACGTTTGTATCGTACAAACAAACATACCAGATTATGGTATATTCATACCATATTCGTACGGATATATCGTATATACGAACGGATATCGTATGTTTGTATAATATTCGTATAGTACGTTTGTACTATACGATGATACGGTAGAAACATACCAATATTATATGATCATACGATATGCTCATTAAATATACCAATACTATACGATTACGATATGTATTCGATAATAATTCCAGCACACAAATATTTACACAATTCCCTAACATTTGATTGGCCCGTAGCAAGTCTCTGTCCAAAATTTATATACCAGTAAACTCCCACGCCGAACTACTTTCCGTAACCGTGAGACGCAGTTAAAATAATTCTTAAGAAAACGGAAAATAAACACATTTTCTTGATGAATTTATTTCAAATGCTGGAATTATAAGGAATGAATGGCCTTTTTGTTGAATTTATCGGGGATATAAACTTGGAAAAGTCGCGGGAATACTGGACGAGGCCTTCCGGTCTTCGTCCAGTATTCCCGCGACTTTTCCAAGTTTATACCCCGATAAATTCCACAAAAAGGCCATTCATTCCTGTAATACAAATAGGTAAGGAGCAGAAAAGCGCTACTGTACATGTACACAAGGTCCGTCAGTCATATTGGCTACACAGGAAAACGTTCCTCCCGCTTTCTGAGATGTAAATTTAATTACGAGAGTCAAGAATGGACAGTCGATTTTTAATTTGTTTAAAAATCCCCGGGGATGTCCGCAGGGGCGGCGGAAGTGTGTGTGTGTGGGGGGAGGGGTGGGGGGGGGGCGGACAATTATTTGTGTTTGACAGTCATTCATGTATACGATATATGCCGCAAAGAGTAAAACTGATTGATAGCCTATACCAATTCAATGAAGTATATATCACAGTGGATCCTCTCTAATCGGAGGTCCCCAAGTTGTCCAGCTTACAGTTTCCACTGTGACTAAGCAATATTTGTACATTTTTGTAATTTTCAGTCATGAACAGACACAGCAATGAAATAAATTACAGTCAAAATTAAATGAAACAAAATGGCGTCACCTGGGTGTCCGGTTTAGAGACGCTCTATTGTATATATGTCACGGTACGTAACTCACTGTGGGGAGGAAATGTGTATTCGTGCCCGGCTAGCTCAGTCGGTTAGAGCGATGGTACGGTAAACCAGAGGTCCCGGGTTCGAGCCCCGGGCCGGTGCACATTTTTCTCACCCTGTGACATTTGGGGTCGAGGGTTCGGGTCCCTCGTTGGGCGCCAAATGTAACAGGAAGAGAAAATATGCACCCGACCCAGGACTCGAACCCGGCACCTCCCGCTTACAAGGCGGTCGCTCTACCGACTGAGCTAACCGGGCACAGATACATATTCTCTCTCCTGAGTTACTAGATCCGTGCCGTGACATATACATAGCCCAACACGTTTACGCTCAACAGTTCCCTTTCAAAACATTGACGAATTGATAATCACCCAGCCGTACATGTATAGAATATGCGAAGGGCCTCGTAGCCTGCAGTGTCGCCGGAAGAGAGATGGTTAGATTATTGTCCGACTACGTACCAACTGAGCTAGGGAGGAAGATGTAATATATTTTGTGATAATCAGCCGGTATGTCCGTATGTATAAAGGTATTGTATAATCCAAGTGTAACATACATGTACCTACATAACGCCCAATTATATTATAGTTGATTGTTTATGTCAACAAACGATCATGTCAACATGGCCAACTTAGAGTTGCTACCTGTTTGTATAATTGTTTAATATTAGCAATTGTAGAAGTGCACACTTGCTTAAGAGAACATACAATACAAATGGTGATTACATTCTGACAAGGGAGACAACCTGCTAAACTAACGAGTACGTCGTTTCATTGGCTAAGCTATCGCATGCGCACGCACAACCTATTGCGTGCGCACGCGAACGTAAAACATATTTACATGTCCCCTCTGTGCTACCGTAGCCCAACCAAGATGTCCGAATCCGCAAAAGGAATGCCAACGATTGAAATGTTACTGCATCTATTCCTTGTCTGAATAGAGGGGCAGGTGGAGTGGGAGCTTGTGTGGACAGTCCCTGGAGACGGAAAACGTAAAAATCGGCCGTCTTTAATTCATACCTCTCGCAATTAAAGACGTGTTTAATTGGAATGTGTTGTCTGTCTAATTCGTGTCTCCTGGTTATTTTTCAACTTCCCAGTGGATTAACAAACATCTTTAGTAAAAATATATGTATATCCAGGCTGCACCAATCTGATTCTCGCTACTCGCGTGGGTCGCTGGTTGATAAAACAATGGATGTACATTACATGTATGAGTGACGAGTACAGATTATCACCACCATTTATAGTTATTCTGTCGATATATTGATCAAATGTGTTAGTCGGTGACAATAATAACTTTAATTGCTTGAATTGCGACCAACGTATCCCCTGATCAAATTGCGCAAATGTGTAGACTGATGTGGGCTACGCTCGTCGTCGTAATGTCCCTTTTCTCCGCAGGTATTCAGCGTGTCACCAAATGACCATAGCTGCACAGCGTGTGTGGTTTACCGTGAAGCACGAACTATTTCGTGCCCAGGTTTTCATATAGATGCAAACTTTTCTATTTTCTGCAGGGGTGTTCAAATAACTTACCAACCTCTGACCAACAATAGAGTCGATGTGTAAGAATCTATTATGGCGATGGTGGCAAATTACAAAGTCGCAGGTCGGCTAATTATAGATTTAAAATCGATAGTGGTGTGTTTGTTTTGTTCACTACATGTACATATCATGGTTTTATTCTGTTCAATGTTTGATAGTATACATACTAACAATTGTAGATACATTTATATAATAAAGTGTCCAGCAAGCACCGTAAATGAGTTTATGAACACTCATTTCTACCGTAGGCTGTTGAGTTGCATTGTAAAAACGTCGTCGTTTCAATAACGTCATTTTATCGATGACGTTACGTTAGTTTTCTTTCGTGCGTGATTCACATGGTGCTGCAAAAAGTGAGATAAAACAAAAACTATGAAGCATAATTGCATTTTCATTTCAGAATATTGTTTTGAAAGAAAATGTAAAAAAGGGAAAATCGAAAATTGTGTCATTAAGGCTGGTTTTCCCAGAGCGCGGCCCATATATAGGCAAGGGGTGGTGGTGTGTGTCCCCGATAAATGGCTACTAACGTCTTTACTGAGGCATCATTCAGTACAAAGTTATAAAGGTGCAATTGACGCCGGTGTGCAAACAAACGGGTTTACGTGACAATATAATACATGTAATACAAGACCATAATGCGGTAGATTTTTTAAACAAACAAATATTACCTGCGTGCCATCACCTATAACCAGTACTAATCCACATTACCGCTTCTCAGACTGAACACTTTACCACCGTCTACTGTTAGCTCTGTATTATACCACTCCATATGCGACACGTTATGTGATTTTGTATATTAAATGTGTATATTAAACTTATAGGTGCATAATCACATGACTTGTCTCATATTCCGAGTCATGTTATAGTGTATACTGTTATGTAGATTTGCATTTTTACTACATTCTTGTAACCAATGTCTTTTTGCCATCTTTAGAGCACGAAGAACAAAACAAAACCCGTGTTATTTTTATTTTTAACAGGTCCCATGGCGGCCATCATAGATTTAAAAATGGCTGCCCTGAAATCGTAAACAATATATTGTAATATTCATATCTACATTTATAATGCAGACATAATGTTGTTGTATTTTCGGCAGTGCCATCTACATACTTCAATTAATAAAATTGGGGTTGGTTACACTTTTTCTGATAACTGGTATGGCGGACATTTTGTTTTCAAAATGGTCTCCATGAAAATAATAGTGCTTCTGTCTTCACTACGTACTGTCTTTAGTGAAGTGTATTTATAGTTAGGTTGTGTTGACTGTTTTGCTACGTTTTGCAAGTTCTCTGTATCATCAAAGAAAACATGAGTTGGTCCTATTGTATTCTAATTTTCAAAATGGCTGCCCTGAAAATCATATAATTCTGATATAATCATGAACAAATCATGATGAACTGATTTTTCACAGACTATAATCATTATTGAAAGTAAAATGTGTATGACTAAAGTTAAATTTAAGTCACTGTTTATGTCAAACATGTTATATTACAAAATGGCCACTGTGTGTATACAGGATTTTCTTAATTATTGATACAGTGCTTTCAACCAGTTCCATCACCATCTGTATTACAGATACATCATGTTGGTATTCCTGAAAGGCAGTGCTGGTACAATCACACTCAAAATGTGGTCAAAGGAGTTGCTGACATAAACTATATACCATATACAAACTTATATGCAAGAAAGTGTCGAAGCAATGGCGAAAATGCAGTATTTATGTGATTAAATGACTTTTTCGGCATTAAAACGCCATGTGCACATGTTCAGTATGTGTAGACGATTGCGTAAACTGTCAGATTGATTGCCAAAACACAGTTGGAGAGGTTGAATACACTCTATATCTAATACATAATTGTATGCAAGAAACTAGAAAAATGGCCACGTTGAAAAGGCAGTATTGTTCCATGGTCATTATCATTATTTACGATTACCACATGGTCTTAAGAGATCGCAACTTCTGTGTCACTATAAAGGTGATCAGTGCCTTGATTGCACAAATTGCGTTTCACTAGTTTAAATTGTCATATTATGACTTGACAAAGCCAAAAACATGTAGACCTACACATCGAGGTGTGCCACAAAGGCAAGCCAATGGCTAATACCTTCATACCATTGATTCTCGCAGAAAACTAAATATGCTCTGATTGAACATGAACATGAATAATGGGCATGTTATTTGGCCAGAAACTGTTTCGTTAAGTGTACGGACTGACTGTTCAAGTGGAGTAAGATCACTTGCCTCTCACGAGTCAGTAACATACATATATGCTAACTTAATTAAGGGTATGAATGCACAGGTACATATAGTATTCGCGAACTTATCTGTCAGTGATCACGAGTTGCAAGAAATTGCAAACTTGACTTGAGTAAGATGCTAGAATTGATTCTGCTAGAAAAATGAGTCTAAAGGGATAATTCAATTTTAGAACGCCATGTCCGCAGAAAATAGTGGCGTTATGGGAATACGGAGACAGGCTGATAGGTTTTAAACACATAATTCTGGCTCCACTCGAGTCTAAAATGTTGCAAGCCGTGCACAATGCCCATCACGGCATTCAGAAATGTCTTCAATGAGCGCTAGATAGTGTGTTCTGGTAAAATGGTATGATGATGTTCAATTGAAGATATAAACTGAAATGCCAAAGAGACAGACTCTGATATCACACTATGTATCAGACGACCATCCATGACAAACTGTTGCTATAAACATTTCCACATTGAATGAAAATTAATTTCTGGTAACTGTTAACAAGAACAGTCACACAGCATGAAACCTAAGATGGCCATTGGACAATTGTAAGGGATTTACAGTAAGCATGGTATACCAAGTACACATGTGTCAGATGAAGTCTGCAATTTGCCGACCAGGTATTTGCTGGTTTTGCAAAATAATGATATTTTTAAACGCATGCTCTATGTAGCCAATGTCCAATGGCTTAGCTGAGCTAACAGTAATCATTGTTAAACACAGTTTCTGAAAAACAGAAGATGAATGTACAGACCTATATTTGGGTAAACTGGAATATCGAAACTTCCATAACCGGCACGGAATGGTCACCTGCACCTGCAAAGTTATTGATCGGACAGCGGCTTCTATCAAGTTTACTGACCACTTGTGAGCAGGTATTGTCAAGAAACGTTTCGATTTGTCACAATATCAGATCCAGTCATCAAAAGAGCAAGTAACGCTATGATAAAAGCATAGTAGCTTTACAATTAAAGATAATGGAGTCGGGTACTACAGTACTAGTTAGCAATAATCTCAACAGTTTGTGTTCATTGTATTATCAGTATAAGCAGAAGAAGCATACACAATTATCACCACTGCATTAAACATGTATAATAAATATTAGATTGTTAAGTTTAAATGGCGGCCATTTAAAAAATAAAATGGCCGCCATTTCATAATATAATGAAATAATTATGCCAATATTTCTTATCTATAATAAATAATAATAAAAAACACAACATATAATGATGTTGACATTAAATATAATTAATCTCAATGGGGGACATTTTGAAATTCAAAATGGCGGCCATACGGCTCTTAAGAAATGGAACAAACTTCAGTTTTACTATATGTTGTATATATATATGCTTTCAAGTAAACACACACACGTTCCAATCACAATATCATTTGAAAGAACATAACTACAGCCACAGAAATACTAGAATGTGTAACAAATCGTTGATGTGGCGATGTACATAACACACTTAGTTTTGGCGGCCATTTTGAAGACAAATATTACTGATAGCACAATACCAGTTAGCAATGATCTAAGCAGACTGTGTTCAAAGAATTGCGAGTATAACCAGAAGTAAAATAAAAAATATTACCACGACGTTCAAAAATATACAGTAAATACTGGATTTCCATGTTTGAAATGGCGGCCATTTTGCAAACCAAAATGGCTGGTGTCTCAAAATGTATTGAACTCATTCTGAAAATAGTTCTTATCCATAATAATGTGTTTTTCGTTGCAAAAACACCACACATAATGACCTTGACCTCGAAATATAAATTCCAATGGCGGCAATTTTTAATTTCAAGATGGCTCCATATGGGTTATAGACAAAAATGGAACGAGTTTTGTTGTATGTGGTCTATATATATATATAAAAAAACCTTGGTTCACACAATGTAGCAAAACAATTCACAAGACTTAAAATAACGACATAACAGTATACACTATTAGGCCCTGTGCGTACCAGCATAACATAGTTTTTAGTACCAACTCTGCGCACCAGAGATTTTTGTTACCAAAGTGATCAGACACATCTACTCTGTATATTTCTGCATGATAGAATTTCAGAAGAAGCAGCTTAAAGGAGATATAACAAGCTTCTGTTTTCGAGATACGCTTATGTATTCATCATTTATATATCAAATAAAACAAATTTTACAGAAATCCGACCAGTATGTGCCGTTCTTTTACGGATTTCATATTCCGGACAACCAATTTTTCCAGCCGTCACTGCATGATTAACTTCCCCCTATTTTGCTTACCACAGTTATGTCCCTTTGCGGTCACGTGGGTATATGACGTATCATTAGAACTTCCGAAATGTATGTGTGGCAGTTGGAATTTGTGGGGGGTTTGAATAAAGATACAAAACCTGGGTTTGTTATGTATTTAATACCATTCACTTCCTAACCATTTCGGTTGTACATGTATTTGGAATTTGTGGTGATGAATTAAAATATATAAAACTTGTCTTTGTTATATATATAATATCTTCCACTCCTTGACCAATGTAGCCCTTTCGCTAAAACTGGGGGAAAAAAACGGAAACAAAAACAGTAAACAACAAAACTATCTCAATAATTTAAGCATACGCGATGTCGTCAGTATTTCTATGATATATGTATACGTACATGATAGCATAGCAATATTGATTTCACTAATTTATTCTTAAATTAAATAAATTAGTTAGGATACGCGGCATTTGACAATGTTAATATTTCTATGATATATGTACAAAATACCTATAACATAGCAATATTGATTGGTTTATTAATTATTTCACTAATTGCATAATCAATTTTCTTAATCGTATGTTACGCGCGGCTTACACCACCAGATGTTGAAGAGGCTCGCAACTAAATGTTGTGAATCAATCTGCCACATATGCATAATACGATTATTACACGTAATAGTTCAACAGACTACTTAGAACTCCAGTTTATTAGACCGCTGCTATAAATATATGGGACTGTACTGTACTGTAAAACTATAAGAATGACCTAGTTACAAACTACATACTGAAATGCGACAGTGGGTGACACAATGGACACACTGTGCAATGTTCCACAGCTGTAGGATACCAGTCTGTATATACATTTATTTATATTTACATCGTCAGGTTACGATCTATGTCCCCCCCCCCCGATAGTACTTATAGATAATGCTAAATCAGACGGGCAACAGAGTAGACACTTATCAGAGCTGTCAGGTGCATAGATGGATCTGGTGCTATGCTGGTCAAACTGTCACAACATCATTGTTGTAGGCCACTGTCCACTTACAATGAAACAATACGGGGTGACAGCAATGGGAAAATTAGTCGCTCTAATTGCCATGGGGATGGGGTGTTGTTTGAAGATTGTGTCAACACCCGCTGTACACTGCGACTGAGAAGGTGCAATAAGCCAAACACAACACGGGGCTTATAGGGCGTTTGCGACCAGTGTAGATCCAGTTCAGCCTGTACATTCGCACAGTCTGAACAGGATCTGCACTTTTCGGCATTCCTTCAATAAATCACACTAACATGCAATCTATATCGTATTTAGACTACAGGAGTGTTATATTTTATTAGGACCTACACTAGTCACAAATTACACAAACTCCATTTCTCCAGTCAGAGCCACATATATGACCAAGCTTCGACGTAACCCCCATTTGACAAAACAACGATTTTCTTCTGGAAAACATCTTTAGTTTTTAACATCAAGTCCAAACATTTTCTATTTATTTGAAACAAGTCAGTAGGAAAATAAATTAGAAATAGTAAAGAATTTACTGTACATGTGGAAATTGAATATATACTTTTTTTCTTTGTATCTGTCAACGAACAAAATATGTGATTTAGTTATATTTTAGTATTCGAAAACAGTATTTGCGGAAAAATAAGCGAGTGGACATTCAAGTTACACAATTTTAGTCTTGCAATATAACAATTATCTATGTATAAAAACAAACACATCAAGACTGGAAGTTCGGAACTGTAGAAATCACCCCAATGCGCACAGTGTATATATTCTACCATGTCTGTCAAATTGGACTGAACCAATCAGCTTGGCATAGGTGTGGCTTTGCGGATTCAATATACACCTGTCGCATTATTGTTGACATCCGTTTGAACGTAGCTTCACACGTCTGTCACTGACTAGGACAGATACACAAAATGGATTTAACCAATCAGTATAGAATAGGTGTGGCTTCATTGAATTCGGAATACACCTGTCCCAAGATCCACTTCCCTATTTGCCTGCGATCAAATCATCGGATAAGTTGTTTGCTATAATGACCTCCGGCAGCATCCGTTTGAACATAGCTACACACGTGTGTCACTGATTATTTCAGCTCGAAATTGTCAAAGCACAAGTATGCTGAAGTAATATTCTGCAAAGCATTGAAGAATCAATTTACGAAATGTCGGAGATTAGCATTTTGTAATTTTTTTTTAGAAATATAACATTTAATTTCACATTTTTTTCTGATTCTCGCTCTGATGTCTGTTTGACCGTGAATTACAACCGACTTCCGCACAGATAGTCGTCGCCGACGATTGCAACCAACGTATAAATAATCCAAATATAACTAGGCGAAGGACAAAATAACGATTAACGTATATATTAAACGACACAAACGAAGAAATTATGCAACAAATACATGATGTCCGTAAATCCAGGTAAGCTGTTCTACTGCTACGTCATAGCGGTTATTTTTACAGCGCCACCTGACACCAGTAGGTCGCAGTAACAGGAGAGATAATCGATGACCAATTCATTGCATGGCTCTCTATAGATGTCAGATAAGGTGCGATATGAGAAATCTCAATATCACGAAAAATACAAACGAACTGGAAATCGGTTATTAGCGTCGCCGTTGTTGTTTTTAGCGCGTTTTGAAGACAATAAGTGATAGTTTGTAATGTGACCTTTAAATGCTAGTAATTTGCATCAACAAGATGGCCGCCAATGAAAAAGCGCTTTACTACATGTAGAGGCATACCGTATTGACGGTGTAGATTTAAAAGAACAAATACCGATCAACATCAAGCATTTAATAATTCATAGAGGACTAAATGTTTATCAATCCATTTTAGTAGGATATGATGAGTATAAATCCAACATGGCCACCATTTTACATGACTTCTCTGAAATATTTAAGGGAACAGGCATGCATGTGTCATTAAGTGTTGACACCACACACACAAATGAAACTAACATAGTCCCAAGGTGTTTAGCATATTGGTATCAATAATAATATTCAACAATAACAAACTATTTGTTGTATAAACGTGTTATCTGGTTATATTGCAAAAACAATATGGCCGACCTTATGAAACATAAATCCAGTTTCTGGGATATTAAATCCAACATCGTTGTTTCAATAGTCACATAATGGTTAATGCAAACATAATTCTAATATATGATAATTGACATGCTATACAATGCTTATAAACAAAGTTTACAATAAAAAGAATGTGTATAAATCCATATTATACTAATTTCATAAATTATTAATATAACTTTGTTATCAATGTTGACACCACATACCCGTTAAAAACTCCAATGGTCCCACGCATAGTATACACATTCGGTAATATACAGCTTAATACAAACATAAATGGGAGCATACACGTAGTAATTTGCATATTTAACATATCCATCATTGTAAAATTGGAACAGCAATTTTATGTAATTCAGACTTATTCAGGTATTACACAAAACATATGAGACGAGAGCATATCGATCAGTTTTATCATTGGTATGCCGCAGAAAGTATCTCAATGCTCGCTTGAGGCAAATGTGATTTGCATAATTTCAAGATGGCCACCATTTCGTACAGTATTTGTAGTAACAAAATCACATTGCACATGCTATCAGTATCGGCGGAATGAAAATAATAAGTGTTATTATATATCTATTTTTGTATGATTAGAACTCTACATACATACCCTATGTTATAATTAACATACAGTGTACTGTGTGCTCATCATATACTGTGGGACTGTCCAGGGTTTTGCTTTTTATTTCTACCAACGCCCATTGGTAATTCACATTGCATCACACGTTATTCCACTTTGTTTTTTTGTCACATGCATTACCATGCACGGCATACTGTGCAAGAAATAACGTCCTACCTGAGTATTAAAATGAACAAAACGCATATGACAAATGTTTAAGGGAAATTATGTAATATATCCATTTAATATAATATAGCACACATCATGCATGCACATTCAGCGGCAATTTAATATATAAGCGATGTTACCGCCACATGAGACTAAACGAATGTTTTAAATGTCAACACCACATTACTGTAAATTAAACAGTTGTACAGTGTTCTGTTATACCACTTTGTGTACTTAAACATGTAATATAAATGACAGTCCATGCAATCAACTTATGATATGAATGTCATACTTATATGAGTTTGACATACCTGTTTGAACATGTAGTGAACGCTACATATCACTTTATTCATTCAATAGTTTCTCCATACACATTGTTTACTCTATGTTAGTAAAGACATTCTTAGTGAAATATGACTGTAAAGCAAGTAAGAAGATTATTATTTGTGGTTTGATCTTTACCATTACATACAGTGTCAATATATCCACGACCTTCGCCGAACACGACTACCAAAACAACTTATACTACGTGTTTCACGTTTCATTTGTAGCTTATTTCATGAGTGTATCTTTGAGGGACCTTGTACCACTAATCATCTTAGTGAATGATTCAAAACTCAAACTACTTGCAAGTATTTGATACAGTATCCTTATTTTCCAAGCCGTGCAATGGTCTTACATGTATGTAGTTTATCGGATGTATTGTCTCCTATTGCCCATGCACACGTATTCTTAAACAAATTTAAGCAGCTGCGCTATTAATAATTGCAACCTGATATGGAATTAATATACCGTTCGCCGATGTAGTACGCCCATTTACATAACCTATTTGCATACATTGGCGAGTTTTATATTACTTAGCACCAATATATATGTTAATTGTTCGATTTACATGCCGTGTAAAGTGATAGAAATGCAATAACAAATCAATGTCAGTGCAACTACACAAAACGTTCTGTTACTGTAGATGTGCTTCATAGCATGAATTACATGGCCAACCAGAGTATGGTTCAATAATGAAAGCATTAATATAACAGTGTGCCATATAAAACCACTATAGACTAAATTAATACTCCAACTGCTGGTCGTGGAATACATGTTTGTTCCACGTAGTAAGCTCCTCGACCACCGCTGTGCGCGCGTCAGGTGTTTATCCAGTAGCCGATGTCATCAAAATTGCACAGTATACTTATCTAGCAAAGTATACTTTGAGGGAGTAATTTTTTATTTTTTCCAAAATGCATTATTTCATGTAGAACTAACCACTGCACATATTTGATGATTAAAAGTATGCAGAATTATTATACTGAATTTATTACATTATCACAGCCAACATGGCTATGATAATGTAATTAATTCAGTATAATAAAAAGTAATAAATTTATCCTTAAATTGAAATGTCTCCCTCAAAGTATTCTTTGCTAGATAAGTATACTTTGCAATGTTGGTGAAATAGGCTACTGATGTATTGCGTTAATGTCTTCTTTACATAGGTTCATGTGTCTCCTTTGGGTATATTGCTATCTATTTTCCATAACGTAACACGCACACATATAGTGAGATATGACACCAACGAAACATTTATGAAACGGCCACTGAACGAATTTCTTCATATGGGTTGTTTATCATATCTCAAAAGATAATAAATATAGCTAAACTTATGAACATCGAACATGAAATATTAAGACGAATAGGCATGCTAGATAAACTACTTTGTCCCGTCAACACAGTGCGTATGTGCGATGAAACACGGTGCCGTGAAACATTTTTGATATCCTGTCAATACGACCTAATCACTGCGTATGAATATGTGCGGTGGCTGGGGTTATTTTTTTTTTGCATTTTAAAGCCATTTGTAGGTGTTGATGGGATAAATAGAATAGTATGTTAGTGATGTGAATGGAAGCAATATCTGGCGCGGCTCGGAAACGGGTTGTGCTCGGCAGAGCCTCGCCCATCCCGTTTCCTGAGCCTTGCCAGATATTTTTACCCATTCACGGCACTAACCTACTATTCTCTATATGTTGACATACATGTGTCGCCTAATTTCTCGTCACACAGTATTGTGGATAGTGACGTGTTGTAGATTGTCTGTTGACGATTCTGTTATTACCACTGTACGCTGATCAATTATATGTGGACCACAATTTGGTATATTATCCATATTCTGAATAGGACCAGCAGTACAGGGACTAACGTTGGACAGGCAGAAAGTAGACGTATTACATTTTCAGCTCTAGGTTTGATGCTCCAACCAGTTTGCACCAAGTACTGACAGTGTGTAACAATACGACTAAGTATACGAACACAGTGGTATGGTAGTGTTAGTCTTTATCATAAACCGAAACAAAACTATTTAGATTATAATATAACATCCACCCAGCATGTGCAGCATGCGAATGGTTAAACATCATATTTTCTTTACTTTGTTTATTTTCGTACTTCCACACATAACATAAACATTATATGTGTGTATCCGTCTATCCAAGTGACGGCCGAGTTATCCATTGATGTCAGAATACTAGTGTTCTATGATTTATTTGCAAAGTACATGCCAAAAATATACAACGCATGCAGCAAGTTTATTTCTGCTGCATTCCTATTACGACGGCATACTAGTAACATGGCTGAACGAGCAACTGTCATTAAACGAGCTAATATACTTCTGATGGGAGTATACACAGTAGTAATTTAACTACTGATAATATATAGATATGTTTTAATACATACGGAATAGTAATACTATTACATAATATATAACAAGTTAAATAACCGAATCATTGTTCGTGCACTTATAGCATATACCGATTCAATGAGATTATTGTTAAATATTCTTTTCGGCAAAATATTCATATCCGAATCTATGGGTCTGTCTCATACAAACCCCATACAAGTCTACACATATTTAGGTCATAGCGTATGGTGAAACCACATCGGCTGTATACATATTTTAAATAATAAACTATACCTTTCTGGATGCACACATGTTAATTATTTACTAATAGAATATACATGTATTTTTATTTTAAAGACGGGCTGACAGTAATGTAATATATATCCAACTAATACTTTCAGCGTATATAATTAGGACATAGCAGTCTAAACAATAGTGTAACGTTTAATTTCGGACTGGAACATTGTGCACTCATTGATATAATGAGACAAACATACTTGGCAAAATGCCCCAAAAATGGCCATCTTTGCTTTAAACAAATGATATATTCCTTTAAAATAAGAAGTATATATTTGTCAATGTGCCAGCTCGTATGTGTCAGATATAAGTATCGTTTCCCTTCAGGTATTACTGGTACATGTACAAAATGATGCAATTGCTGTTAGCAGATTAACACTGGCCGCCACCATTTCTTATACATATTCAAACGTTAATTATCTTCTGACACATGTGTCATTGTTAGCACCATTGTGTCTACTGAACATCGTGTCAGGTCGACTATGTTGTTTGGTATCGAAACTGATCATGACCGGCAGTGTGCCAATTTATTCGCATAATCAACACAATTCGTTTAAAATGGCGGCCATCTTGGATTCATTGAAAATGTAGATATCACAAAATTGCCTGGTAAACAGGTGGATGAATTATGTTTATTAAATATCCGAAGATGGTTGGTAAATTCTTTTCGTTGATGTATGTATGATACCTCTAGAGTGGAAACTTCTATAAAATAATGTAATTTTCAACAATTAACGCCATCTTGTTTGTGTAACTTGTCAAGTGTACTCGACAGCCATGATGCTTCTAGCACAACTAACCTTCGACATACATATATCTGAACGACTTGTGGGTATATTACATCTGAACTAGTGTTTGGTGCCCACACTAATAGCACGTATTTGTAAATTTATTTACATATTTTATAAAATTCCAATAAAATGGTGGCCATCTTGGATTTTCAGAAGCTCGGTTAAGGCTTAAATCGATTGTTATATATTTGGTAATGTTTTAGGTATGAAATAAATTTGGATGCGCCAAATTGTCCCTTTTAATATTGGTTTCACAATGTAATATATATACTACGTTAGCCGATGCTTTTTTCACTGGCGGCCATCTAGTTTATGCAAATTAGTGGGCTTAAACTACTACATTGAAAAGTCTATCATGCGGAAATATATACAGTATATATGTCTAAACACAATGGCACCAGAAATCTTTGGTGCGCTCAGATGGTACCGACAACTCTATCGCGCCCAATGCCTAGTATGTGATTGTGCACCTATAAGTGTTTTTCCAAGAAATGTATTTGCAGAAACTGTGATATTTTCTGTATTTGACATCAAAACATTGACGACATTTCCTAATCCGCATTTGTTCTGAAAACTTCATTAACCCTTTCAACACCAGAGGTCTGTATAGTGGTATTGGCAAATAGTATAGATCCAGATGAGCCGGCTCGCGACTTGCAGTCTTATCTGGATCTGCACTTTTTGCAAGTAATTTTCATATTTTCAGAACAAAAACACCCCCTTTTCACAAATGGACTGGTCTGAAAATCATTTTGTGACGATTGGGTTGGTTCGGAAATTAACATATAAAAATACATTCCAGTTACTTAGGAGTGAAAGGGTTAACTTTCAACGTCATTTGCGAAATTTGTTTCACGAGATGTCGCACATCTTCTTACACGGTATGTACAAACTCACATGGCGTGTCTCAATTACATATATGAGACACACCATGGGAGTTTGTACCTTCGGACATCCGCGTAATTTCATTATATTCCGCATGTACTCTGAAAATTTGTAGTCAACTTTTGTGACACATATTGTAAAGTTCGTAAATTTATTGAAATTACGCAGATGTCCGAAGTTGTCCAAAATCCCATGGCGTGTTTCATATATGACTGTGACTGGAGAAATGACGCGTGTGACGTTTGTGGCCATTCTATCTCGCATAACCGTACAGCATTTAGCATGCTAGGGGAAAAGTATTAAACAGAAAGTCGCCAAAGATCGGAAAAATATATGATATATTTCAACAAGTGTCCAGAATATCATCAGAAAAAGAAAACATATCAATACTCCCCATGACTCCCATTGGAGCTTAATCCATAATTTAATATGGCGTCCAATATGGCTGCCCTGAATTGATTCAGGATCATCAGGATCTGCACTATTTGCAGATATTTTCTTTTTCTAGAACAGTACCATATTAAGTAAAATGGTATAGTCTGAAAATAACATGGAAGTGTCCATTATAGTTACTGTTGTATGAAAGGGTTACTGGCCAGGCGTTTATACAGGTAGTGCCAGTAGCGGAGCGTGGGTGTGCATGTACAGTAGTGCTTTTCTGCTCCTTACCTATTTGTATATACTAATATCGTATACATATCGTAATCGTATAGTATTGGTATAGTACGTATAGTTGACCTGCAGAAAAGTGCTACTGTAGCTATCTAGATGGTAGTTGATAATGTGTGAGTGTGTGATACCGACACAGGACTGTCCACCCGGCCAATGTGAGCGCGTCCAACATGTTTGTACTGCCTTAAATATTGTGGTGTTTCTTTCTATGTTAGCTTCCGGTATACGATATAAGAGTATGTTGGTTGTTGGCCTATATATGTTTGAAAGTTCGTTGTATAGTAACTGTCGATGTTGATTACAAATTGCATTGTTGAAAGAAGTGGTCAGTGTCGTCGATTTGTGGTTATCTGTAAATTTTTTAATACAGGTGTGAGTTTAAAGAGCTACACCTTGTCTGTCCTCAGTGTGTTAAATATGTCCGCCTGACGATTTCGTGCAAAGTAGTACTTTGGAATAGAGACATTTTCTCTATTAAGGGACTATTCGAATGTTGAAAGGGAACCCGTTGTGCGAAGATCAAGAGATAACGCTTTCCATGCCCTGATACTTGATGGCAGGAATGAATTATAATATTGGGTAGTGCGAGAGTTTATTGTTTGTGTATTTTCGTTATTAAATAAATTGTACGTGGTTGCATTACCAACAGTCGTTGGCAGCAGAGATGATAGGTAAGTTGGGCATAGTTGATTTTGCATTTTGTACATCATTATTAGCTTGTGTTTATGTCTTCTATTTGTTAAAGGTTCCCATCCTGTTTCGTCATAGAGGGATTCTAAAGACACAAGTTTGGTAGTTCCTGATACTATTCTGGCTATTTCCAGTTGTATTGTCTCGAGATCTTCGAGCTCATAAAGAGTGCAATTGTCCCTAACAACATAGGCATATTCCAAAACGGGTCAGATAAAATAAATATATATAGACGCCAGTGCTTTGCGGCATAGACGGAATTTCAGTTTTCTCATTATGCTTATGCGTTGCCTTGCTTTATCTTTAATGTAGTCTATGTGGGCATGCCAAGTACCATGTTTTAAGAAACATATTCCCATGTGTTTATGTTCTGTGACTTCTTCTATACGGTGTTCTTGGCAGTAATATTGGCGGGTGGTCAGTTCGGTTACTTTCTCTTGTAATAAGTAGCTTTTCTGTTTTACTTGGATTAATACGTACTATCCATTGATTAGCCCAGTCTGGTATAGTGTTCAGGTCGTTATTAATTAGCTCCGCGGCATCGTTAGGATTGTTTACAATAATATAGAGGCTGGTATCGTCTGCAAATAGTCTGATATTGCAGTGAATGTTGCTTCCGATATCATTGGTGCATATGAGGAATAGTAGTGTACATAGGGTTCAAGCCTTGAGGCACGCCGGCTTTTATGTATGCCCAGTCTGAAATGGCTCCAGGTATGACTACTCTTTGTCGACGATTGTTAATGTAATCATTGAACCAGAGAAGTAGGTGGCCCTTAATCACAATAGATTCAAGCTTATAGATAAGACCCTTATGCCAGACTCGGTCAAATGACTTGCTAATATCGCAGAAAATGGCACGTACCTCTTTTCCTTCGTCTAGGGCAGGGCTTTAGAGAATGAGTTATAAATCTCCACAAGTTGGTTAGCCGTAGAGTCGCCGGGTACACATCCTGACTGGAAAGTAGATAGTATGCTGTGTTCGGCCAGAAAGTCAAATACTAGGTGTTTATGGACAATTTCCTCGAAAGCTTTGCCAATTGCGCTAAGTAGGGATATAGGTAGTTTGCCGTATCAGAAGGATCATTCTTTTTGAAAATTGGAGTCACGTTGGCTTCTTTCAATAAATTGGGTACCGTACCAGATTATATAGACGTGTTAAATAACGAACATAAAGGTTGTATTAATTCTGTACTTCGTTCTTTCAATACTTTGTTATTTATACCATCATTTCCACATGCTTTTCCAGTTTTTAGAGATTTAAGGACATTGGTTACTTCCAATGGTGTTAATTGTAGTGTATCTAGGTTCAGCAAATGTTGTGTATTTTGTAATGGTGGGATTTTATATTTGAAACCATATAGTGTCCAATTATGGTCTCTAAAACTTAGTATAATACATTTTCCAATGTGCATAGCAGATGGCAGCAGCCCTTATGAGCTATTTGATAATCCGGGTGTGTAAACTATGGCAAGCCAAATGCACAATAATTCCTTAAACCATGGTTTGGAGCTTAAACCCTAGTTTAGGCCCCTCAAACCCTAGTTTGGGCTTAAACTGCCATTTGAGATCCAAAATGGTAGTTTCCTTAAACCCTGGTTTGGGCAATTATTGTGCACTTGGCGGCTCAAACCACCGTTTAGACTCTCAAACTAGAGTTTCTGATGGCTTAAACCACGGTTTGATCTCAATCCCCAGTTTAGACTGCCCAAACCCTAGTTTAGGCTCGCCAAATGCACAATAATTCACTAAACCCCAGTTTGAGAGTGTAAACCATGGTTTAGGCTCTCAAGCCTCAGTTTGAGCAATTATTGTGCATTTGGCCAGAAACTGCCGTTTGAGGTCGTAATCCAATAAAAAGCCTAAACCCTAGTTTGGCCCCAAACCACAGTTTAAGAAAAAAACTGTCAATCGTGATCCCAAACGGTAGTTTTCTTAAACCCTGGTTTGAGCAATTATTGTGCACTTGGCGGCAGAAACCACCGTTTAGACTCTCAAACTAGGGTTTCTGATAGCTTGGTTTGAGCTTAAACCAGGGTTTAGGCTCAATGTATGGTTTTCATTGGACGAACATTTTTCAATGTCTACTTTTGATTGGCTGACAGAAATTCCTTCCCGCTGGAAGCGTATTTATCATTGGTCGGATAATTTGGAAAGTCGGGTTTTCATTAGCTGACGCGTTTTCGCGGGTCTGCAACAACAATTGAATGCTGAAATGGTGACAACAAATAACAAAGGATGTTTTAATAATTGTAAAAATAATGTTGTCTTATCATAAGACGAATATGAACATGTTTTCTTACTCTCTTGCCTGTCATAATCAGCATATTTTCCCAATTTATAAACAGTAGCTGCATACTATAGGTGCGAAACTGTGACGTCAGTTAAGAAGAGTAACCTTAGAACATATGTTTCCAGTGTATACCCTACTCATAATAATTATTGTACTTTGACATTCAGCAGATTGTTACTAATAAACATAGCCAATTCTGTATTGACTCAACGACCACCAGCGTATGGCCTGATCAGACAGCCGGGAAGCGCAGTGTGATAATGGGCTATACTTGGTCGGCTATATCGTAAGGTACTTGCTGTATAATCACCAATTGACAATAAATATCCGGGTATCACACCTTGGTGCAAACAATGGATTAAAATGTCATAAACGTAGTAATTATCAATCCACGCTGATCAGAATATCGACAATCGCTAGATCATTATAGTCCCTAATCAACTTCGCTATCGCTAATACGTAAAACAGTGTAGTCCGTGAGCAGCCCGGATATCTAGCTAGGTTGACCAGACTATCGGTAATCTGTACACCGGTATAGTCCCTGAGCAGTCGGCATATCTAGTTGGGTTAATCGGACTACCAGTAATATATACACCGGTGTAGTCCCTGAGCAGTCGGCATATCTAGTTGGGTTAATCGGACTACCAGTAATATGTACACCGGTGTAGTCCCTGAGCAGTCGACATATCTAGTTGGGTTAATCAGACCACCAGTAATATGTGAATGTAGGACAAAACACCCTCAGACAAAACACCCTCAACGCAAAAATGACAACATGGACATAACCCCCTCAATCGTTTTATCAGGTTGGACAAAACACCCTCAATGTCTTTTTTCAGGGTGGACGAAACCCCCTCAATCGTTTTCTCATGGTGGACGAAACCCCCTCAATCGTTTTCTCAGGGTGAACAAAACACCCTCAATCTGGTGAGAGATGGTAGCCTTCTTCGTTCGCTTAGATGCTGGTTCCCGCAGATCGACTCTCAGAATGTCAGCCTCTACCAAACCCGCATCTTTCATTAAGCACACGATCACTGTCCACAATGACGGATTATCGTGTCCCACGAGATGACGAAATCCATTGTTTCATTATTCGCACTGATTGTTGGTCCTGTGGGAATCCTGAAGTGTGGCCTCGTGGACGTTCCATATTACGGGGATGAATCTTGGAGCAGTACGCCGGAATTTAATAGTTCCATTCTGTGTCTTCACCTAACGGTATCCATCCGAGATGTAGGTGGTGTCGAAGTAGTCGATGAGTCCTTGGGTTCCATCCGGCGCGACGTCCTTGAGAGCCTCCATGCCGCTCTTAACGTCATCCACGGGAAGGAAAGCGAGCCCATCCACCATGCCGCAGAACTGGCTTACGTCTTCGTCGGTTGAATACACAGCCTGTAGACCCTCAGATTGAACATGGCGCCATGTCGATTGTGTCAGATGGTAGAAACAGCCTTGGATATGGATGCTGGAGTCTAGAACAGCCATGACCGCATTGTGTATGGACATCTCGTAGTTAGCGACGATGCGTTGTGGGTTTGGTCGTATGTCACGTTGGATACAGATGTCCAGTAGCGCAGTGACAACCTCCTCATGCACCGACTGCTGTTTGGAGGGAAGTAGAGCGTAGACTACAGATGAAGATGATTCACCCAGTGGCACCCGGATGACAAACAGTTGCTCGAACCGTTTGGGTGCAGTGGAGTATGTGCCGTCCATAAACCAGGTATAAGCGCTGTTGAGGAGGTTGAGCCCGTCATTGGTGGCGAACAGTAGTATCCGATTCTCCGACGACTCGTTGCCATACACCACAAATTCATCGCCGTGGTAGGTGTTGTAGTCCGAAGGCAGTGGTACAGGAATGTCGCTGATTGTGGCAGGTTCTTTTGGTGTCTTCCCCTTGTTTGCGCGTTGGACAGTCTTCTTCAAATAATTGACCGACCCTGCTGCGACCTGAACAGCGACCTGAAAATACAAATTATGAAATATATTCATGTGAATAAACCACAATTTTTCTCCGAAATGACATCATTATTCAGTTGTATCCACCCATATATACGACCATGTCTCAGGAAAAAGTAAAATTTTATGACATACGGACAGACAGACAACCATGCCAAAACAATATGTCTCCCCAATTTATGGGAGGAGACATAATACAACAAACATTAATTTAGTCATTACACTCAATACTGACTATACTTACTTCTTTTGGGTGAAGAAATAGTTTGTCAGCCACTATCTGACCCGGTTTGCCCTGTTGGCCTCAGCACTTGACTTTATCTCCGCACGCACCTTCAAAGCAGCGATGGCGAAGTGGTCGGCGTCATGGGAGTGTTGTGTTGTTGTCCTCACTTCGGTTACCTGAAAAACAGACAATGATAATGAGAATGTTTTCAAAATAATATATTATATAATGATAGAATAGCTGGACTGTGGTGATTCCGAGATAAAATAAAATATTTGACATTTTCACTTGAAAATAATATATTATATGAGCCAAACTATGACAAAACCACCCTTATCGCATCGCTGTATTTGTAAATGACGTAGAAAATTTACGACAAATTACTCTGAAATCTGTGTTAATTCTGAGATGTTGAGAAAGCAATAGCATTTTTTCAAAACAAAATACTAACCAATAAATCTGTTCTAAGTATACGGCAGAGCTTGCCTGAACGTTGTGTACATGCCCAGCAGATCGATGTCTTATTCTGAGATTTCTTCGTGTATGAATAACCAGAGTTTCCTGCCACCCTTGTTGTTGGTAATGATCTCCATGTCGGAAACTATTGGTGAAGAAACTTTTTTTTTATCTTATATTTAAGGGTAGTAATTGACTCGAGGACCTTCCAAACCCGGGCATTTGAACCCAAAAGTGGCAGGCTAATGACCGTTGGCCCGTTTTTTTCCGAATTTACTAATATCTGCCATACAGCCGAAATATGTGCATTGAATGAAGGAGGCAATGAGGCGGTTAATTTAACCTAGCTAGTTCATTCTCCTATCGCACGAAGCCGGTATGTATGACCGTGAAAAAGGCTGAGTGTGAGTGCATGTGATATATGGAGATTCAGCCGTAACAGTGTTATCCTATATAATGATGATATTTGACGATTGGTCAGGGCATAACATATCAGGCTGGGAATGATCGATATTTGGTTATGCAAAGTATGATGTAATATGTTTTCGGGCCCAGCTACTATCGTTTCGCGGCTTATCGTTATATACGATTTGCTATTATTCGAGTTCAGGTGCGGCGTTTATCAGTTACTATTTGGTTATATGACAATGTGTTTCACATATTCTGAAGACGAAAGAAAAAGAGAAGATAATACACGGCGGTATAGCAATTGCCCATATATTAGTGAGTGGCCCATACCATACCGCCGGTCATGGTCCAAAATGTTAAATTTGATTTCAGACGATGCATACATGTATTACAGTCAATACTGTTTAATAAGAGTAATGCGGGCGGCCAATTCCGGTCTATTCTACATTACTCCGTGAGATGAATGTGGGGAAACCGGAGTACCCGGGGAAAACCACCTCCTCCGGCAAGTAATGACAACTTCACATACGTCGGTGTAGAGGTGAAGAGCTGTGATCGAACAGCTACCGGGGACCAATGCCGGCTCTTTACTGCCGGTCCAAATGACGGCATCAGCTACTGTCACTCCGTGTCCGGCGCCCGGCCACAGCGCAACGATGTCCATTTGGTTGTACAACATATCTTTTAAAACAAGAGAACATGTATGATTAAGGGTTAAACAGGAGGCGATTGGCTGCCATCATTAACCTCTGTAGAAGAAGAAAGAAAAAAAGTATAGGGTGCGGTCGCCAGTATTGGAAGACGATTATTGGTCAGTGGGAGTTGGGGTAGAGGTTGGGGTAGAGGTTGCAAGTTGTCCTAGTCCATGTATATGGTGTCATCGGAATTGTGTATGGTACAGAGGGAGAGGTGGGCAGTGATATGTATATTTCCCGGGCCAGTTCCGATCGAGTACATACCCATTGGATGGGGGAGAGATCACTTGTCGTATATGTATATCTACAGCCTGATACTAATATGTAATATACTTTTTCAGATTGGGTTTGTCTTAATTTATTTTGTTTAACTTCATGTGTTAGCCCACATGAGCCTGTACACATGAAGTACATGTACAAATGTATTAATTTTTGCACTTTCACATCCGTCTGTATCATGCGAAACAATCAAAAGTGGTACACAGTGCCGGCTTCTGGCCCAGATGAAGCTCCCACGTATCGGGTTATCGGCGTCCGCATACCAAATTATAATGCCTCACACGAAACATACATGTATACGTACATTTATATACCTCCCGCATACAGGTACATTTAACTTAAGATTCTAAAAAAACAACATGAAATTCACATGTAATGCTATTGGGAGAGGATGAGCACTAAATACATTGTTTCAATGTACATGTATTGATGATATAACATATATACAACATATATGCTGTTATGTTTGGAGATTGGGTTCTTATTGGGTTGAGCTACCGCACCCCACCTAATACATGTTATAGATCACTTCTCTTATATTTATATTTACAGCCTCATACTAATATACTTTTTCAGATTGGGTTTGTCTTAATGTATTTAGTTTAACTTCATGCGTTAGCCTACACGAGCCTGTACATATCGTCGCGTTAATTTCCCAGTACTAATCCTCGATAAGGCAATCCATACCAGAGATACTTTCTCGGGCCAGTTCCGATCGAGTACAGACCCACTGGTGGATCACTTGTCTTATATTTATATTAGTTATATGTTGCTATGTTTTGAAATTTGGTTCTGATTGTGTTGGGCTACCGCGCCCCACCTAATACATGTTAACGTTAACTACATGTATATAAATCCTAACATAAGCTGCGTACATGGATCTTGCAAAATTGTCAACCAGTGACGATATTTACAGTAGTTTTTATATCTGGGATGGAGACAATGGAGCCTAGTGTCACGGACGTAACTTAGCTAGGACAACTCCATCGTATTTTTATTTTGTTCTTACCCTTAGTACCGGTGTATACATGTGTACATGTATTGTATTTTGAAGTATGATTCATTATATTATTTAATTGTGCAGAATTTATTATTATAATTTTTTATATTTTTGGAGCAGCGGTATTATGTTATATTTTATTCCAGTACCCTGTCGCCTTAATGTATTTTAGTACAACTAAGTGTATTTCCGTTTCACATTCTTTAGGGGGGAATATTAAATTATATGGGGACGATATAATATTATTTTTTAAGCAAACAGTGGCTAAATCTTTTCTTGCTGATTCATGCGTTGGACAGAAGAAGAAATAGTGGTCCAGTTCTTCTATTTCGTCTTCATCGCACTGACTACAGTTTATATCTATATCAATATTGCTGCCCTGTGGATAACGATTTGCCTTTATACCATTTCTGCCTAATCTAAGTCGTGTGATTATTCTGTCTGCCCGCCTATCCTTACTGTATAATTTACACGTAACTGGGATTGTGGGAATCATTGATTGCAGTAAGTGCCCACCGTGCGTACTTTCATGAATGTTATTCCAACGTGTTTGTCATTTGTATCTTGATTTTTTTCTAGTAACATAATATATTTCTCTATGAGTAGGTAGTGTTAATTCATCAGTGCCTGTCAAATGTGCTGAAGCAGCCGCGCGATCTGCTTCTTCATTACCGGGTATTCCAATATGGGAAGGGACCCAGTCTATATTTATAAGCTTGCCCTGTTCCACTGTTCTGCTTATTAGTGTCTTAATGTCATGTATTTTGTCGGGTCTCGTTTTAGATGTACCTGAATTAATAGCTTGAACAGAGCTTAATGAATCTGTTATAATTACGGTGTTTTCGTAGTCATTTAGCGTAAGGCTGTATTTAAGGGCCTTTTCTATGGCAATAAGCTCTGCTGTAAATACACTTATAGTGGATGCCAACTTATATTGTTCTATATGATCTAGTTTGGGTACCACAAAAGCAGCTGATGTTATTCCTAGTTCTGAATTTTTGCTACCGTCCGTGTACATCTGTAGCGTGTCTTTCCAATGGTGGTGAATGTAATCTGTTGCGTTTTTAAGGCTGAGGACTGGATCCCTATTCTTATCTATTATTATATCTGTAAGGTCAGATCTTGCTGCGATTTCAAATGGGTAATAAGGTATGTGTGTGTAGAATGGTTGTATTTTGCAGTCATTCAGTCCATATTCTTCTCTTAGGCTTATTGCGTTCATTGCATAACATGTTTTTATTTTATTATTGTTAGATTGATACTTTTTTATTCGGTTTACTAGGACCTCTTTTAATTCTCCAGTGGTTGTACAACTGTTTCTACTTCTATTGCTGCGGCTCTAGTTGGTTGATAGGCACCCGTTGCTACTTTTAGTGCTGCTCTTTGAATTATTTCTAGTTTATTTAGATGACTGGCCGCTGCGTCTTTGTATAACATACAGCCGTAGTTCATTTTAGATAGTATTAATGCTTTATAGAATCGTAGGAGAAGCTCCCACGTATCGGGTTATCGGCGTCCGCATACCAAATTATAATGCCTCACACGAAACATACATGTATACGTACATTTATATACCTCCCGCATACAGGCACATTTAACTTAAGATTCTAAAAAAACAACATGAAATTAACATGTAATGCTATTGGGAGAGGATGAGCACTAAATACATTGTTTCAATGTACATGTATTGATGATATAACATATATACAACCTATATGCTGTTATGTTTGGAGATTGGGTTCTTATTGGGTTGGGCTACCGCACCCCACCTAATACATGTTATAGATCACTTCTCTTATATTTATATTTACAGCCTCATACTAATATACTTTTTCAGATTGGGTTTGTCTTAATGTATTTAGTTTAACTTCATGCGTTAGCCTACACGAGCCTGTACATATCGTCGCGTTAATTTCCCAGTACTAATCCTCGATAAGGCAATCCATACCAGAGATACTTTCTCGGGCCAGTTCCGATCGAGTACAGACCCACTGGTGGATCACTTGTCTTATATTTATATTAGTTATATGTTGCAATGTTTTTAGATTTGGTTCTGATTGTGTTGGGCTACCGCACCCCACCTAATACGTGTTAACGTTAACTACATGTATATAAACCCTAACATAAGCTGCGTACATGGATCTTGCAAAATTGTCAACCAGTGACGATATTTACAGTAGTTTTCATATCTGGGATGGAGACAATGGGGCCTAGTGTCACGGACGTAACTTAGCTAGGACAACTCAATCGTATTTTTATTTTGTTCTTACCCTTAGTACCGGTGTATACATGTGTACATGTATTGTATTTTGAAGTATGATTCATTATATTATTTAATTGTGCAGAATTTATTATTATATATATTTTTGGAAGCAGCGGTATTATGTTATATTTTATTCCAGTACCCTGTCGCCTTAATGTATTTTAGTACAGCTAAGTGTATTTCCGTTTCACATTCTTTAGGGGGGAATATTAAATTATATGGGGACGATATAATATTATTTTTTAAGCAAACAGCGGCTAAATCTTTTCTTGCTGATTCATGCGTTGGACAGAAGAAGAAATAGTGGTCCAGTTCTTCTATTTCGTCTTCATCGCACTGACTACAGTTTATATCTATATCAATATTGCTGCCCTGTGGATAACGATTTGCCTTTATACCATTTCTGCCTAATCTAAGTCGTGTGATTATTCTGTCTGCCCGCCTATCCTTACTGTATAATTTACACGTAACTGGGATTGTGGGAATCATTGATTGCAGTAAGTGCCCACCGTGCGTACTTTCATGAATGTTATTCCAACGTGTTTGTCATTTGTATCTTGATTTTTTTCTAGTAAAATAATATATTTCTCTATGAGTAGGTAGTGTTAATTCATCAGTGCCTGTCAAATGTGCTGAAGCAGCCGCGCGATCTGCTTCTTCATTACCGGGTATTCCAATATGGGAAGGGACCCAGTCTATATTTATAAGCTTGCCCTGTTCCACTGTTCTGCTTATTAGTGTCTTAATGTCATGTATTTTGTCGGGTCTCGTTTTAGATGTACCTGAATTAATAGCTTGAACAGAGCTTAATGAATCTGTTATAATTACGGTGTTTTTGTAGTCATTTAGCTTAAGGTTGTATTTAAGGGCCTTTTCTATGGCAATAAGCTCTGCTGTAAATACACTTATAGTGGATGCCAACTTATATTGTTCTATATGATCTAGTTGGGGTACCACAAAAGCAGCTGATGTTATTCCTAGTTCTGAATTTTTGCTACCGTCCGTGTATATCTGTAGCGTGTCTTTCCAATGGTGGTGAATGTAATCTGTTGCGTTTTTAAGGCTGAGGACTGGATCCCTATTCTTATCTATTATTATTTCTGTAAGGTCAAATCGTGCTGCGATTTCAAATGGGTAATAAGGTATGTGTGTGAAGAATGGTTGTATTTTACAGTCATTCAGTCCATATTCTTCTCTTAGGCTTATTGCGTTCATTGCATAACATGTTTTTATTTTATTATTGTTAGATTGATACTTTTTTATTCGGTTTACTAGGACCTCTTTTAATTCTCCAATGGTTGTACAACTGTTTCTACTTCTATTGCTGCGGCTCTAGTTGATTGATAGGTACCCGTTGCTACTTTTAATGCTGCTCTTTGAATTATTTCTAATTTATTTAGATGACTGGCCGCTGCGTCTTTGTATAACATACAGCCGTAGTTCATTTTAGATAGTATTAATGCTTTATATAATCGTAGGAGAGACGGTTTGTCTGCTCCATATGATGTACCTGATATAAGTTTCATTATATTAAGGTCCTTCCTACACCGTTGGACTAGGTATGTTACATGAGAACCTCAGGTTAATCTGTCGTCTAATATCATACCTAGACATTTTGCACATTTATTGTAAGGGATTGATTGGTTGTTCACCACTAGATTTTGTATTCTATAATGCTGTTCTCTTTTATAGGTATCTAGTTCGCTGGAACTATTTTGTGATATATTTGATAAGCATAGAGGTGATGACGCTGGGGCGGATTTGTTGGGGCTATTGTTTACGACTGGGCAGCAAGGACTTTTTGCGCAGTCCATGCTGATGCTATGTTTCGGGTTCCATTTAAGTTGTTGTGCCGAGTTCCGCCGCCAGTTCCAGTATTGTTGTGTCTATTTCCGTTATTAGTCCAGCATGTTTGCGAATACTCGTAGCTATTGATGGATGCAGTGGTTCAGTATTGTTATTTCTTCTTTGCTTAGTAGGTGGGGGTGATGTAGGGTTTTGTCTGGGTGTCGTGTTTACGTGTTGAATAATAGCGGCAGTAACTTCGGGTGTGTGGACTGTCCTATTTTGTAGATGGGGCTCTGCTATGTGACCTATTATTCCTTTTGTCTTAATTCCTAAATGAGATTCTAATGTTGTTTCTATCACCGCTATTATATCCAAAAGTTGATTTTTTTGTGACATACTGCTGTATTTCAGTATCTTGTTTGGCGTGTGTATCCATGGATGGTGATTCAGATACCCGTTTGCGTTTGTTGTATTGTGGTGTGGCTGGGATAGTTGAATACTGGCCGTTTCGTTGTTGTATAGGTAGATTAGTGGTGGCATGAACATGTGTGGTATTGGTCGAAGTGTGTGTTTGCAATTGTTCCTTGAGTGCGTCACGCGTTAGTTGTCTTGTTTGATTTTTGTGATTAATGTGCGTCTTGTATTTAAGAAATATCGGGCAGTATGGATCGCTGGCTCGGTGGCCACAAGCCTGTAATTCTGCTACAAAGCAATTGTTGCAGAAATCGTTGTCCCTCGTGTATTTAGATATGCAATCCTTATAGAAGTGTGCATACCCACAAATTGGGCAGTTGACAAAATTGTTTCTGCAAGCGTCTTGTCGGTGACCAAACTGCTGGCATTTATTGCAGCGAATTGGTCGTTGAATTGTGATGCCAATATCGATTGAGTTACCGTTGTTGATGTACGAAGCTGGTGTTAATTGGTATGGTAGATGTATGTTGAATTTAACAAGCAATGCGGTTTTAGATTTACCTACGTGGTGTGTGTCGGTGATGCTGTTCTTTTTGGCGTCTAATGCTAGCATGATGTCTTCCTTGCTCAATCGGGCGAAGTCAGGGTGCTCAGCTATGCAAACCGTGACAATTTGTTGTTGTTGTTGGTGCGTGTTGGACTGCGTTTTCCTGGACATTGGTTTGTTAACTAACTTGAATTCTACGTTTGACATATTTGGGGGTGCCGTGAATGATTTTGCTCTACCAATCCATTGTTTTGGTAGAGTGACTCTAATGATGTCCGGTACGCTGTCGAGTGTACACCGAATATCTGACTGGTTTAGTCTATTACCCAGGAATGACATCAGGGCCAAGACGAAATGCGGTAATCTTATTGCAGCTCGCCTGGACCCAATGATTTTGAAGCGGATTGTGTCAGTTTGTGTGTTGTTGTTTGTCTATTTGTCAGGTATTGTGTCTGTGACTGGTTCCACAGTTGATTGACGTGATGGTGGGGTGGTCTGTGTGGTACATATATGTGGTTGCTTGGCCTCTGGTGATTTACTACTAGGCGATAGTGAGTCTGACATGTCCTGTTCCCTAGTTCTCATTTTCGTATTAGGTGTGTTGAGTTGTGCCATTATTTAACTTTAACCGAAGATGGGAAACGAATATTTTTGATAATAAGTATTAATAAGTAATTTCACAGTTGTATTGTTTTCTGTACGTTGGCGCCTTGACTATGTATAGTACATGCTTCTAAAGTGTAATTTCTGCTATATATCTGTCTATATATCTGTCTATATTGTCTATTTATATAAGAAGTACTAACAAGTAATAACAGTCTTGATTGATTTTCGTACGTTGGCCCCTAGACTATAGATAGCAATGTGCTACTCTGATGCAAGTTATATTAACTATTCCAGTAATATTTTAATTTATATAAACAAGTATATATAAGTATATATTTAGTTCTGATTATTATTGAAAAAATTAATTGAATTAGGATAATTTAAATTAAATTATACTAATCAAATTAAATAATAAATAATTATGGATCCCTACGTACAAAGAATCCACTGAGAAGAATACATATACTCATATTATCACCTCACAGTGGCAACGTATTTGCTGAGTTATACATACGCGTGCGAGCCAAGTACAACAATAGGGACCACCTTACCTGTATTGTCGTGGTAAGCTGTGGTAAGCTGTGCTTTGTATTCAGTGTAGATGGCTATTATTAGTAGTATTTATTGATGTGGTCAGATTTGAACCACATTGCTGAGAAAAGAGACCCTATGCTATGCAGAACCACGATAAATCTCGTGTTTTGTCAATTTAATCTACACAGATCACTATACAGAGCAGAGCCAGAAATAATAAATTATTACACTTACTTGATTGTTGCTGCTAAGGTGTCGTTACTAGCTGGTAAATAAGTGATATATTGAAGTACTCACAATATTTGATGTTTTGCGATCGATTGCTATCAGAGCGATATAATGCGACTGTTCCGGTCAACGAAATAAATCACACTGGGTGAAGAAACTTAGAAATCATTTCATTATATATACACAAATATGTCAGCCAGTGACATTCAGTAACATATGAGTAAAATATGACAGTAATTAACAGCATCAAATTAATTAAATAACATTAAGGTTATTTTAATCAGGTTATTTTAATCAGTCAATTACAATCAATTACAATCAATTACAACAGACATAAATGTGTTCATTAATTATGGCCTAATTGGTGAGAAGATCAAAGCACACATTTCCAATTGTTGTTGGAACCGACTGGAGGTTCAACCGACTGGAGACCTGGTTTTGGCCCTCACATATGTCTTTGGCATTTTGTAAAGGTTTTATAATCACTGAATGATCAAAGGGTTGTACAATTATGTAAATTATTTTGCTAATTTCCAAGAAGATTCTATTTGATCATGTCGCGAACTACAAAAAAAAAGTACGATTTTATTACTCCATGTCGATAAAATGCTTCATGCGCAGAGATTATTCTAACGCGGCTATATCTGAGAACCAAAGTACTTTTCTATGGCCTGAAGCTCGATTAACACGATTAATCAAAATGATTTATTTCGAAACATGCAATTCGTCCTCAGAAATTTTATAATCATACTTTAATAAGAGTAATAACTGCAAACAGTGTCACATTCAATTTATTTCATACATACATGTACATGTATCTGTGTATCTGACATTGATGTAAAGGGTGCATATAATATACGCTGTCATGGATGGATATTAGGATGACCAGATGGAATGATGAAAACTATATAGATGTACACCTAGTCAAACCGAGTAATTCTAACTCTATAGCATGAACATTTGACCACTTCTTAATGTGTGAAAAGTTTCAAAGTTTCAAGGTCATATTAATGGCAGCATGGATAAAAGACATTAATGGTCCATATAGGCAGAACTCTGTATATAGCCACTTTAAATGAATGTAGCTGTCAATTAGCCAATTTAGACAACATAGCTGTCAAGTAGCCAACTTAGAGCATCTCATATGATGTGAAACATACCTGTACTTACACATTATCTATGTTCTTTTTAGAAATATTAAAATCAGACTTTTATCAATTAACACGTTTTGTATTGACCCAATCAATACGTACTGACTGATAACATAATGTCGCAGCAGGCATTTACATGACCAGTGGAATGACACAACGTGAAATAGTCCGAGTTATTTTCAACAAAAAATATCACCTAACATAACACGATACCTGATAACGCTCGGCTCGGAAATGGCAGCAGCGAGCCTCGGAATTCCTACGCGATTCATAGCCTTGATAACTTGATATCAACAGACACTAGAATGATATTCTATATTTACCAGGATGATAAGATGTAGCATCTTATCAGATCAAAGGTCATTCTTAAACAAACGTTTGTTTCCTGTAACACGACTCGGAATGCTAGGATTGGTTTAGGCATGAAACGTGCACTCAACATTTATTTTAATCAGTTTGTCTGTTTTACTGGTGCATGGACCAGTGTTGAATATGCATCGTAAAACATTTTTACTGAACAAGGTATTAAAATATCAATAAACAAGAAATGTGGCCTGTCGGCACACAAATACCCATAGATTGGAGAAACTGGCAAAGTTAATTAACCAAAGTGATAAGTATTCACAAACACATTTATGAAGAAGGTCAGAAGGTCATGGTCATATTAAGGGAAGCGTTGATGTGTGACATTTGTCCACAACTATGATGTATTGAAATATTAAAGTAATCCATCAAGGGATATAGAAGTTATGACATAAATGAGAAACTCTGGCGAACTTATGTGTGAAAAAGTTCAAAGTTGTCATGGTCAAAAGGTCAAGGTCATATTAAGGGCAGCATAGATGTGTGTCATTTGTCCACAAGTATGCTGTGTTGAAATATTTAAGTAATCCTTCAAGGAATATAAAAGTTATAGCAGAATTTCTAAACTCCGTCAAACTTCTTAATGTACCGGAAACAGACGGACGAATAGACACAGTCCAAATACAATATACATACGGCTCTACCATGACGGGGGGCATACATATAGGTGTGTCGTGTTACAACAAAGAAACACAATTTTATTTCAGTTCTAACATGGCCCCTCAGGGCTCCGGATAAGGATATTTTTGTGGTAAATCAGCATTTAAAATCAGGAATTCAGCATTGAAATAGGTCTGAGGGAGTACAAATCAGCATTGACATTTCAGCATTCGAAAATTGCAGCTGAAAATATGTTGTCGTACACCACACTTTTCTACCTACAACTATCAAGAACAGATGGAGATGAAGTACTACAATTGAAATTACTGGGTAAATACTGTATGATACGAAGCCCAACAGGGGATGTAGAATTTTATTTTTTATTAATTCGTTCCACTCAATTTAGCAATTCGTTCCCACGAATTAACAATTTGTTCCCTCAATTTAACAATTCGTTCCCACGCGAACACATTGTTAAATTGAGGGAACGAATTGTCAATTTGTGGGAATGAATTGTTAATTCGAGGGAACAAATTGCTATATCATGGGAACAACTTGTTAATTCGAGGAAACAAATTATTAAATTGATGGAACAAATTGTAATTCGTGGGAACAAATTACTAAAAAATATATTTTTGGGGGTAAAATACTCTTTAAGGCTAAGCTCTGGTCCCTAGCATGCACTAAAAGTACATGTACTTCAACTTTTGGATGCACACCACTCATTCAGATAGCTGGTTGGCTTTAGTCTCTGTGTCTGTCGTTCTTAAACCAAAGATGACCAGCATTTCTCGCATCTCAACACCATACAGCTCCATCGTCACTGCGGATGATCATTGGCATTGTACATGCTCACTAACATCACTAAAAATTTCACAATATTGCTTGAGACACAATGAAGTTGGTTCCCATCCAGTACATGTAGGTGGCACGCAGGGCACTAATGTGGCTCCCAGTCTTTGGCTGGTCGTCCATTTCTGCTATCAATTGCAGAATTTGTTGTGTTTGCCTCCTTTACCAGCTTGGGTGACACAAGGTACAGCTAGATTAATAAACATAGCTGTCTTCCTAAACTTCCAAGTAGTCAGAGCGATGATCTTCTGTCCTGTAATATAAACACATTGTGTGTTAGAGCAGAGCTTTACCATAATGTTGTAGTGACATAGAGAATACCCGACTATAGTGTCTTTTAATATCTAGTTTACCAGGCAAGGCTCTAGGAAGCACGTAGGAATTACACGGCTTGCCAAGAAATTCCAACAGTTTCCGAGCCGAGCCTCATATCAAAAGGCACTAACATAGTATTCTATTTATCAGGTAACGTCTTTAGGTACATAAAGAGCAATTGTGACTTTGTTTTCGTTGAAAAGAATGTGGACTTCTTTCTGTGACGTCAAGGCTAGGAAACACGTAGGAATTGTCAGGCTTGCCGAGGAATTCCTACCGTTTCCGAGCCGAACCTGATAAACTTGATATCAAAAGACAGTAGTCTGGTATTCTACTTATCAGCTAACGTTTTATGCTAAAAAATGACCGCAGAATGTCAGATGACGTCGTAATCTATGGACAGAACGCAGACTTGTTACGTTGTGTCATTACACTGACGTCATTCGGTAACGTCACGTGACGTCATCCGACCAATGGAACATCAGTTTTCATGTTATTGTATTAACCTGGATGTATGTATCAAGTCAATGCCTGATACAACAATATGTTATCAGTCAGTACGTATTCGGTCAATACGAATACCTGATAAAGTGTCATCTTAACACTTTGACTTTGCATTTATTTCCAAATGAAAAGCCAATGTGTCTGAAATGATCACAAGCACAAGCTGATTTTCATGTAGGTCATCTGCAGTATATCAAGTTAAAAGTCACATGTACTATGATACTCTACAATTTTATCAGATACAAGCAGTCGGAACGGCATGAAAATAAATCAGAGCGGCATGAAAATTGTTCGAATCGGTATGAAATGGTCTGGATCGTAATGAAAATAGTTCACATAGGCATAAAAATTATTATTATTGGCATGAAAATGGCTCAAAACAACATGAAAATGTTTCTGACCTGCATTTTCAGATTTTGGTTGATTTTCTAGAAGTTTTCAAAATGCTCTAGAAGCTAACTTAAGAGGCTACAGCACTAATTATAATGTTCCAACATGATTCAGACTGATTAATCTGAAAGAACTGGCCAAGGTCTGAACAATTTTCATGCCAATTCTGAACAATTTTCATACAGATCCGAATCACACAATTTTCATGCTGGTCCGACCCATTTCTATGCCGATCCAAATCATTTTCATGTTGATATGAACCATTTTCAAGCCCGAACCAGTTTCATACAAACATTTTCATGCCGACCAAACAATTTTCATACCGACCGAACCATGTTCATGCCTGTCTGAAACATTTTCATGCTGATCCGAACCATTTTCATGTCGATTACAACCATTTTCATGTCGATTACAACCATTTTCATGCCCAAAACATTTTTACGCCGAACCGAACCATTTTCATGTTGATTATAACCATTTTCATGCTGGTCTGATAAATTTTCATGCCCAAAACATGTTTATGCCCGAACCATGTTCATGCCGATCCAAACCATTTTCATGTCGGTCCGAAGAATTTTCATTCCGATCTGAAACATTTTCATCATCATACCGGACCGAACCATTTTCATGTCGATATGAACCATTTTCACTCCAATCCAAACTATTTTTATGCCTATCTGAACAATTTTCATCATGTTCATTCCGATCCAAACCATTTTCATGCCGATTCCAACTTTTTATGCCAACCCGAACCATTTTCAGGCCACCCAAACCATTTTCATGCCTAACCAAACCATTTTCATGCTAATCCGAACCAATTTGGTAATGCATTTCTTCTACTATTGTACCAGGAAGTACAATTTGAGTAACATTATAATTTCTTGTTGTGAAATGTTAATATTACCTGCAAAGTCAGTTCCATCCACAACACACCCACCCCTTGTAAGCTATTTATACAGTGAATTATAGCTGATTTTTATCGGACGAAAAAATGTTTCCTTTTTTTCTGCATAGATAAATTATGTTGTGATCATTCATTTGCGAGACGGTTCAAATGAATGGTAACAACATATACTTTAATTGAGAAATGAAGAATGTAAGTGACATATGCAATTGATTAATGCTAATACTTGTAATAGGATACAGAAGAAAATACAAACAACAGAAGTAGCATAATACCTCCTTATTAGTAACCAGAATTTTCTGCCTGTAACGGCGGGCAACTTCCCTGCATTACACAGAATATTCAAGTTACCGTATTACTAATTAGCTGCGATTATCTCGACTGGGTGAACTATAACTACAAATCAAATGCAAGGGTTTTAGCTTAGATAATCTCAGCTCTACGGATGTATTTTACTATTTCATCTGTCTTTTATATTTTCTGTATCAGTTACATCTAACGAATTTAAGACAGAAAATACAAAAGACTGATGAAATAGTTGAAAACATCTGTAGAGCTGAGATTAACTGCACATATTCCGCTTTATAGGCAACAGGTTGTCCTATTCTATTATGTAGTGCAATGTAATGAAATGTAATTAGAATTATGTACTCAGTACAAAGCTGAGATTATCTATTTTCTACGGATACAGAAAATATAAAAGACAGTAAAAGTCATACGTATAGGTGAGATTATCTAAGCTACAAGGGCAGTTGCAGGCACGTAAAGCCTCCCGTACATTTGACAACATACATGCTACGGACGGTACAGGTTTTGCAGAGTTACATTCCTACAACTAATGCACAGGGGTCACCCGTGTGGTGGTGGTGGTGTCTTTTTTATATTTGCGTAGGTAACTCTACGGACGGTACGGTAGTAGATTGCAAATAGTTACCGTTCGCAACTATCTTTTTGACAGACCTCTGCAATATTTTTCTCCCTCTTTTTATGAATTTATTGCCGCCATTTGTTGGATGGGAATGTTGAAGGTCCCTTATATGACACCAGCACCAAACAAGATCCATTACAAGTGGGGACATATCGGAATACCAGCTATTAAAACGGCCAAAATATTGACTGTAAACAACAATGTCGACTTCTTTTTTTGTCGGGTATAGGTTCATATCGCACTATTTTGTCCGCAATAAACGTTCCGTAAACGTTCAGACAAATACTTGGCAACAGTAATTACGTAAATGTATTACCGTTGTGTTTGATATCGTTTATTGATCTGTCAATTGCTGAACATCTGTGAAAATCCATCTCGTGTTTTGAAATCGATAGTCATCTCCTCATTATTGATATATATCTTGCTCATTTAGATTCTAGATGTGTATTGATGGAATGGCGAAGAGTGCAGATCCTGAACAGACTGAGCGGATCTGGATCTACACTGGTCGAAAACCATATAAGCCCCTTTTATCCAGTCACAGACACACTTGTCAATTACTTTATGCTTACTGTCTGTGTTCCACATTTTTCTGCCGACGAACTTTTAGCTATTAAACACATTAAATCTAAAAAATATTTAAAATTAAGTACTTTTTTATCAATAACAAAAAAAGGCACCCTCCCCAAAAAAAATTATTTGATGAAATTCCATCAAATATTGATTTTATTGCGCAAAAACGATTTTCTTGTGGGAATTTAACATGGTGGCTAAAAATAGATTTTTTTTAAAAGATTTTTTTTATTTGTGGACCGATTTTCAAAATCTAACTTTTGTTATCTTAATTACATTATTTTCAAGCTATCTCGCCAGGTTTCGGAGTCAATTTCCAAATGTTTTCGTTTTTTGATCCTTGAGGATCAAAATACCAAAATTTTGGAAATTGACTCCCCATGTTAAATTCCCATAGGAAAATCGTTTTTTTCGCAATAAAATCAATATTTGATGGAATTTCATCAAATAATTTTTTTGGGCGAGGGTGACTTTTGTTATTGACAAAAAAGTACTTACTTTTAAATATTTTTTAGATTTAATGTGTTTAATAGCCAAATGTTCGTCGGCAGAAAAACGTGGAACAGACAGTAGGTGTTTTTATTTCGAGAAATTACATTTTGCTGGAGATAAGGAAAGATGGGATGCACTCGTGTTTAAAGTTCTGGGTTTCCCCTCACGGATTTGCGAATTTGCAGTATTAGGTGCATGCCAACACTACTCTATCACGTGGTTTTATTTTACCATAAAAAACCCTCACACTGACTTATTGGGGTCTCTGCATGAGTAAAATGAACGTTGTGACGTTTGCCCAACAACGTCGCCATACTGCACCTTACATAAGTCTACATTCGTTTACTCAAAGTCGATTACGTCGCTTTCCCTCATTCCGTCCAATTCGTGTCCAAGTCCCGTTTCAAATCCTATTATTTTCAATGTAACTTGCTACCGTTACGTCGAATTTCGTTACGTCTAATTGTCGCCAATTCGAAAAATGTTTAATTTTTATTACTGTCAAAATAAAGTTATTTGAACATTTGGAAAGGGTCTCGACTAATCTAGAATGTTAATATGATTGAACACATTCCAAACATGCACTCAAATATATCTGGCTCATAGAAACAGCTGCGTAATTTGGATTTCAAAAAGTTTACATGACGTCACATTTGACGTCACACAACGTAACGTCAAAACGCGGGAAAACACGTCATTGTATAACTATTCATGCGCACATCACGATTCATTGATTATAATCTCAAAAATAGAATAAATGTGCATATATATCCGCCTTGGAAGTGTAATAAATAGGATAATTATTCCATCGTACATGTTTGAATAGCGGAAATAATACACTCGTGTCCGTCGTAACTCTTGCAATCTACTCCCGTACCGTCCGTAGCTAGCTACGGACGGTAAGGGAGTAATTGCAAGAGTTACCGTACGCAACTAGAGGGTTGTCCTAGTTTTGAGCTCTTCGAAATGCACTTTCCTGTGTTTTACGGCATTTAAATCCAGACTCCAACTGGTGGTAAGCTGTGATCAATGTAAACTCCGTGGCTGAAGGGGTGTGGGGGGGGGGGGTGCAACCCCGGAACCCCATCTCCAGATCCGCCCCTGCACATAAACGAACTAATAGACGAAATACAAACTTACTGTCAACCGACCCTTCATACTCTACTCTACGTCAATATACAACTTGACGGTCCCACTAATGAAGCAATAGTTACACTCGTATTGTTTCATTGAGAGCACATGTCGTTGTTAACGGTATCTGCTAGCTACAACGTACCGACAACATGACTGCACGTGGGAGCTGGGTGGTATGATGTGCGACTGTTTTCTCGAACTCCTGCAGTAGCTTTTATTATTGTTAGCCGATCTATTTATAGATCGGCTATATATTGGTTATCCATTGGTTTGTGAAAAAGTTTGTAACCACCCTTTTCTCCTATATTCGGTAATCTACAAACGCGAAATTTGTTGTATCACTTCCAAACTACATCAACCGGATAATTTTTCATCTTTGGCCATTATCTCTGTTTAAAACTTTAAATATAGCGAAATAACACAATTTGGCTATAAATAAACGTTTTAACTACAAAAGTTCGGTAAACAAAAGTTAGGCGGCTTGCCTTCTATTCGTTACAAAGTGTGATATTTTTTATTCGTGATTTCATTGGACCTGACCAATGTTGGCTCACCCAGCTGACCAATCAATCGAACAGTTGCCAATCACGTGATCTTGATATGCGCGGCAGCTTCATTTGCGAGAAGATAGACAACCAGATACAGGTAATATGTTTTGCAAAGTACATTTGAGTATAAATACCGCCCAGAACATACGCTACAAACTGTTAATTAACAATATACGAGTGGGGATTGTCCCTGCATTATATTTATAATGTACCGAGAGAAAAGTGGAGCCATTCTTAGATGCCAGATGTTTTGGGGAAAGTTTTTATTAAACTAGGAACTAAAGAAGCAAAAGGAAATGGCCGTCATTAAGTAGAGTGGAGGTGACACTGACAATGCTCGCACATTGACAATGCTCGCTTAATATTCGCCACAGGTCTCTGTTACATATCAAAATATTCCAGATTTTTGTTTCTGAATGTCTCCATTTTGTACATTGTCGTTGCAAGATCATTTAACGTGACGATGTGATGTCACGTGACGTCACTGCAGATGCAGCATTTTACTGAGTTTAATACGAGAGAAAGCAGCTTCACAATGTACTAAAAAACATGCGGAAGTGGACTGATAATGATATGTAGCTCCAGTATGTAGAAGTGTAATGAAAATTATTGTAATTTTCGTTCCTTTGTTGTTTATTTATGGTTAAACTTTATAAATCGCTCATTCTTTTACTTTTACTTATGCATCAGTAAATGTAAATCCCGCACCCCACCCACACAGCCAGGGAATAGTGGGGCTTTTATTTTTGCTGCCGTTAAAGCCCCGGCCCCTGTGAATCATGAAAGGTTAAAGCCCCGGGGTATCCTGGGGAGGATTCACATTGACTGATGTATTAAAAATATGAACATTACAACAATAGCTATGCGCGAGCATTGGTGAACTATTGCTCAAACTTGACATATTTTAGTGGTATAAAATAATAACCGCTCGCTCGATCCTGGTGTAAATGTCACATGATCATTGATAAATTACTATTATAAAGTACGGTTTCTCGGAGTTTGAAGAACAATGGGCACATTGAAACGCCAGATCAGGATGTCGTAATTTCACTGCGGAATATTTTGTTGTAAATTCAGCACCGATGCTGCGATCCCACCCCACCCCATACAGTGCAGAGTACTGGTTCTACCCAGTCTACGAGGCTCTAAATAACTTAAGTTACAAGTCACAATAGGTTGAATAAGGTCAACTGAGGTTAGGCAATAACAAATAAATTTATAGATTCTCATCCCCACCCGCCCCTAACAAAATTGCCAGATTATTTTTTTGCCGCCATGGAAAGGTTAAATCCTTCGAACGACGAATCCAAGATCATCCATATTTTCATTCTACCCCCCTCCCGTGCGGCCCCTGTGCCCAATGTCAAGGTCTACTTACTTTCAAATTTTTGTCGCGCCCGCTTGCGGAAAGCGCGATATAGTCGGCACATTGGCGTCCATCCGTACGTACGTGTGTCCGGTTAAAGTTTTAAAAAGGAAAAAACGCCCACCGCCTAAGACGTCCACCGATTCGGACTCTGTACACTTTTCCCAGCACAACTTCGGACCCCTGTGTAAATACCAAATTAAAATTGCCAATTACCCAATTGAAATCAGAAGTAGTGAGTATCAAAATGCAATGAGAACAATTGTGGTACCTTTATCATGCTGCAGAAAACAATAAACAGACCACAATATAGCATATTTTTCTTATTTTTCCATGAAAACACATCCAAGGAGACAATTCTAATGAAATGCCAAGATATTTTTTCATTTCGAAACAAACCATTCAATCATTTCTGTCTGTTGATGTGTAAACAGTAGTGTGATTTAATTTTACCCAATTAAAATTTTGAAATACCCAATTGTTTCAGAACTGATGGAGTAACAATACTCAATTACTAATTCCTTATCTGGAGCCCTGCGGCCACCCACTGAATTATAATGTTTGACACCCGTGCTGTCACTGTACTTAACATGCTTAAGACGTGCGAGATGGTGCATTTTGATGGACCTCAGACAATAAAAAATTGCAGTTTGTGTGGAATTTCATGAAAAATGTTTACAGATTTTGCTATATTTTCTGTAAATCATGCCAAAAGTTGGTGAAATTCTCAGAGCAAATGCGGAATGTCACCATGTTGTCACCATTCAATGTTATTTATGAAAGATATTGTAAATTTTGTAAATATTTTTCATCAAAGTGCGCACATGTTTGTACATGCAAACTCACATGGCGCATGTCATGTATAACATTTGTCATAAATTGTCAATATTGCAGTGATATTTCATAAGAGTACACCTTTTATTTTTTATTTCTCCTCAAAAGTGCATGTAAATGTTGTGACCACTCATCTGAACAGTCTCAGCAAGAATGTTCAGATGATGTATGCAACATATACTTCCGAGAATAAATAATAAAAATAAGTTATTATATTGTAACTAAATGTGCAAAGTTACAATATCGGACAAGTACACATGTATTTATTTGTTTTTAATATATATATCATGTATATGTTTCAGGAAAGAAGGCAGAGTTGTATGACCATCTTAACCCAAACTGGGCACCATCAGTTAATCTGGGCGGACAAAAGCGAGCATCATCTACATCAAGATATGATCGGCAGCAGGAAAAGAAGAGAAAGAAGCCAGCTGAATCCACAACTATTGTTGGACCTGATCACACTGAGACGGGTATAGATATGGGTGACAGCGTTGGTGAAGACGGCGTTCAGTCACAGACTGATGTTGATGGTCCACTCATGGAGGCTATGTCGCTGGAGCTGCAGGAACTGCGTAAAGAGAATGGGGAGCTGAAGGAAAAAGTGGCCCATTTGGAAACTAAATTCACTGCAAGTTATATTAAGGGTAGTGACGAGAAGGTGAAACATTTAACAGGATTACCATCATTCACAGTTCTATCTATATTATTTAATTTTATGTAGCCTCACCTGCCATCAAGTCGGGTCATGCCAAAATTCAAGGTAATGATATTGACATTAGTGAAATTGCGACTAAATTTGTCAAATCTCTTTCTTGCGTATGAATTTGACACTACTCAATCAACAACATCTATACTTTTTACACGGACATTTGACTGTATGTACAAGCGGCTAAAGAAACTCATAAGATGGCCAGAGCGCGAGACATTGAGAACAGCCATGCCAATGGAATTTAGGAAGTACTTCGGCCACAGGTGTGCAGTGATAATTGATTGTTTTGAGGTATTTATTGAGAAACCAAGTGGTTTGAAAGCCACAGCAGAAATCTGGTCTTCATACAAACACCACCACACTGTGAAATTTCTAATTGGAATTACTCCTCAGGGCAGTGTGTCCTTCATATCGAAAGCAAGGGGGGGGGGGGGGGGGGGGGGGGGGTCGTGTGAGTGACAAGTTTGTGACAGAGAACTGTGACTTCCTGTCCAAGTTATTACCTGGGGATCTAGTGTTGGCGGACAGAGGATTTGATGTCAAGGACAGTGTTGGCTCGGTAGCTACAGAAGTGAAGATTTCAGCATTTACGAAAGGTCATGATCAGATATCCCCTCTGGACGTGGAATCAACGCGTAAACTTGCCCACTCAAATATACATGTGGAACGGGTTATTGGTTCAGTTCGACAGAAATATACTATATTGAACGGTTGTCTTCCCATTAATTGTCTCATGAACAAGGATAAGATTGGTAAGACGGTCACTGACAAAATTGTTACCATTTCGTGTGGACTAGTACAATTGTGTGACTAAATTGTTGATTTTAACTGAACCAAATTGATCTACACTGGTCCTTGCACTCCTTCGTGTCATTTACTGAAATCTTCTTTTTCTGATTCACTTATTTCGCCATCAAACTTTTACTTTTCTATTGATTGCAAGGAAATAGCGATTCTGCGATTTCGGTCGGCTGCCAGCATGGTACCGGTAAACAGGTTGTCTGTCGGTCAGTATAATCGACTATACCGACCGACAGCCGACCTGTTTATCTGTACCATGCCGGCAGCCGACCGAAATCACTGAATTGGTATTCCTGAGCCAGGGGTGTGGAATTTCTTCATCAGATTTGCTGGCACCTTTTGAAATTAAAGTCATATACATATCCCAATTCAAAACCATTTTTAATAGAAGCTAAACATGTATACTGTATCATTTATTCCATTATCATGATTACCATATATAAAGCATGTAATAATAAAGTATAAACACTCATTACAAGCATGATATTACTTCCTTTCAATGGTAATATGACCAGTGTGGGCACAGATCAGCCTGCACATTCACAGATTAATATAGCAGATTAATATCCAGATTGATCAAACCCCATAAGGCCTTTTTCTCAAGCCACGGCCAGATATACTTTTCTATATTTATGATGCACCGTTAGAGAAACAGTCCACTTACTTCACTGGTGCTGCACTCCGTGCCGATGGAAATATTTCAAGACAATCCACTTGAAAGATACAATAGGCGCCATTAATTGTAAAAAAAAAATCAAGACGAGTAGTAATTTTATTGATTTTTTAACTCATCCAGAAACATTTTATAATGGCGCATATTGTATTTTTCAAGTGGATTGTCTTTCATTTTCCACCGGCGTGGAGTGCAGCACCAGTGTAATAATGATAATTAAGATGCGCCATGTGATTTTGTACCTACAAAAATGGCCATAATTTCTTAAAAAATTACAAAATTTACGATATTTTCCTGGAATGACACCGAAGGTTGTCGAAATTTTCAGAGCAAATGCAAAATTCTATTCCGCATTTGCTTTGAGAATTTCATCAACTTTCAGCATATTTCATGAAATTACGCACCTGTTTGTAGGTACAAAATCACATGGTGCGTCTCGATTATACAGACAGCATATCTACATTGGTAAAAATATACATTGAAGTTCACATACAGTTCTTGCACACCAAATTAATCACCTTTTTACACGCTTGTTTTTCTTAAATTCTGGCATCTTTCTACTGTCTGGACAATAGGTATATATAAGATTCCGACACCTCGTGTTAATTTATGGCTCCCGGTGTTTTTATAAACTTGAATGTATAAGGTTTCCAAAAAATCCGGGTGCCATTTTTTTAAACCAAGTTCAATGTCATTTCAAGGTCATTGAACTTTATGCTTGGCCAATTGGAAATTGGTGTAAGTTGTTCAAAAACATTTCAGATGGATATATTAAAGAATTTAAGAATTAAAGAATTTACGTAAACTACACAAATATCAGTATATTATTGTCATATTTTCAAGATGGCCGCCAAAAATCGGGTATTTATGAGAGTTAATATACTCCATTGTCAGAAAACTCAAAATGTCCGCCAAGTAAATGGCAAATCCATAGTAATTTACTAAATATAACTGGGAGAATTTGGTTGGGGAGGAAATCAACACTTCTCTCACTTTTCCCTGAGATTCCGTAACTACTAAAATGTGGACATATATTGAACCCTGATTTGATCGGCTAATAACATCATGCTCTGCATGACTTTTCATGTTGCTATTTTAATTTTACTAAAAGTACACTTATTAGAAAATATAGTACATAGTTCGTGGATGTGAAACTTGACGAACTAATTCATAAGGTTACTTAATTTAATATTATATTTTATTTTTCTACTTCTTAAAATGGTTAATGCATGAATATTTAACATCGTACATTGTCATCTGTAATACATTTATCCGGTACCGAAGGCAACTGAAACTAGGAACACAACTTAAAGAATAAAATCCCATTTTTGCTAATACTTGGGGGCCGTTTCACTAAACTTCCTACGACTAAAATGTTCGTAAGTGCAAAATTATGATTGTGAGTTGAGATTGCTAATTATATGTTCAGAAACTTTGACACTTTAGCGCTAGCTTAACGAAGACGGTTGTGTATTATGGTTGTTATGTCTTGGTTTCGGCAGACAGATACATAGTCACATGTAAGGGAGAGGATTTATATAAGCTTGCATTCAATCCAATCCCATTTGCATAGTACTGATTATATTATTATTGATGTCATGCTTGTGACTGATATACAAATAAAATATGTTTAAACAAAATGTTGTTCGAGTGAGTACATAACTGTACACATAATATCAGTCCAGTGTTTTTTTGATATTACGTTTATAAGACAAGGCTAGAAAACGCGTAGCAATTCCAAGGTTTGCTGAAGAATTTCTACCGTTTCCGAGCCGAGCTAGAATGAAAATTGCTACCCACTCCATACCTCTCGCGAGGGTAGCAATTTAACCCCATCTGTTTAATGTAATGCCTGGAAGAGTGATTTTTGCAATCGGTAATCCGGCGTGTTTGATATATTAGCGATATATAACTGTCAAAGCTGTATCAATAAATTATCAATAATGAACATACACCTGCAGAAATTGGTTATTTGATTGTTTATCTGACATTTACATGTACATTTGGTAAATTTGAAAGCTTCATTTCGTTATGTTGAATGTTGAACAACAACAAGAAGAGAAAAGATGGCTTCCATGAGAAAATGATTTCACTGTTCTATTATTTTTGGCAATTTACTAATTCTACATCAAATATTATTTGTTTAAAGGTATACAATATACAGTTTTCTAAATTTTGTCCTACATGCAACAGGTTCGGGTATGCACTTCGGTTGCTCACATTTTTTGAATGAGTCAAATTGTAGCCGTAGATAACATATTGCAGGCGAATTATTGTAGCTAGAGCCGAGCAAACATAATAGCAAACAACACTAGTATAAAACTAGTATTTTATGTATCAGGTAACGTTTTATGCTAGCCGATGGTCAAATATAAATAGTTTTCGTTGAAAAGAACACGGACTTTTTTTACGTAACGTCATTATGTTGACGGGATGCGATAACGTCATGTGACGCCGTTAAACCAATGCAACGTCAATTTTCAATTCGTTGTAAAACCCGGATATTCGTATCAGATCAATGATTGATTCGACAGTATGCCATCAGTCAGTACGTATTGCGACAATACAAAGCTCGTTTTCTGATACAAAGTGATATATATATATACAAATTATACTCTGTGTTGTCCAGTAGCCTGTGTTGTCCAGCATTGCAAAGTATATTTTTCTTGCAAAGTACACTTCGAGGGAGATATTTTAATTTAAAGACTGATACATTTATTAATTTTAATTATAATTATATAATTTATTACATTATCAAAGTCATTTTCTTAATTTCGATTCAAAATGACGGATGGAAAATAATGTATATGCATACACACTGTCTTCAGGGCTGCGAGACATATAGAACATATAGTAATATAAAACTTTATTAATTCATTATTCATTGACATATTGAATTTCCAAATGGCCGACATTTAAAACTGATTTTGAGTTTATCTTGCGTTTGCACAGATCTCAACGTTTCTGAAGATTTATTGGCTGTCTTAACTCGCAATCAAACAGTTTGATTGGCTGAGCCTCAATTGTAGCACAACTGAGGCCACTTAAGCCGCTTGCTCTTAATCACAATATTCAAATATTTGGAAATACAAATGACAAATATTGACAATTTCAGCGCATGCCATGGTGTTAGTGGTCACAACATATATGTTCAAAGAGAAATGAACGAGACAACTGAATAAAGAGTGTTGTTGTTGTTGTTGATCCTTTTGCTAATTCTCCTCTAGTTTTGGTCACATCTGTGCTTCGTAGTCTGAGGATACTCTACACTTAAGCAGAGGCGCCGGAAGATCATAAAATTGGTCCGGCGAATCTAGTGGGTGCACCCGCTACCCACCCAACGTGTATGTTGTTACCACTCAGTTGCACCGTCTCGCCGAGACGGTTCAACTGAGTGATAACAACGTACACTTCTGATGAGAATTGAGAAAAATTGCTGAAAAAATATTTACATTCCGTTTTATATATATATATATATATATATATATATATATATATATATATATGAATTCCAAATATGTCCAAAGTATTGATCCGGCAGTCGCCGGACCTGCCGGACCTGTTCCGACGCCCCTGAAATGCTTACACACTTGTGGCGAATGCGTGAAGTAGGGATAACAATATTATTATAACCTCCCTGTACCCTTAATAAATCTCAAGAAAGCCATGATTAACAGATCTCTGCCATAGTCACTTATTTCCTCTACATTCCCCGTAGATAGGACATCATGTCATTCACGGAATCACACAGTGGTAATAAAGGTGTTAATATTTTCATGGACGAACCATCCGGCTATGTCACTTTATTTTTAACAAAACCAAGGTCTGCATAGTACCGCGAATCGAACGCCTTTTTGCCCAAATATTCGTCCCTCGTGTTGTTAAAGTGCAGCTCTTCCATGCAGTCTAAAGCGAAATGGTGATAGTGTAAGTGGAACTTGTTGGCGAACATTTCCCGCCGCGTGCCCAGCAGTTTCAGATCGCCCGTGCCCAGGACACACACCATGCGGACACGCTTACCGTGACACGGCCAGTCCCCCCAGTTCTTGAAACGAGTGAGGAACGGCTTCACGTCATTATCAGTCTCTGGTACACCTGCAAACATATAGGAGTAAGACTTGCTAAACCACGACACATAGAACACATGGAACATTATACAACTATTTCATTGCCATTCGGGGAACAGTCAAAACTATTGCCCCGAGATGTTGTGGACGACCCGATGAACTAATAGTTCATCGGGTCGTCCACATCATCGAGGGGCAATAGTTTTGACTGTTCCTCGAATGGCAATGAAATAGTTGTTTTATTACCCAACAAAGTTCTAAAACGCTACAAGCCACAATGTTTACATCTGTCCGCGTTCCATGAAACGGAAATGACGATTCGCGTGCTCAAACGCGTTTTCATTGGCTCGATTTATCATGTGATTCAATCCGAGGCAAAGCAAGTCACATGACCAGTCAATAGAAGGGTGAAGAAATTAAAGGCACAGTACGGCTCGAGACGCCGAATTTGACCTATTGGGTTTTCCCATGAATAAATCAAACAGTTTTCCATTTAGACACTCTTCCAAACTGTGTGCAGTCATTTTGGTACAAAACAGACTTTGTAGCCGATACAAATATCAATGTTTGTTGATCAACAAACAGCAGGTGCGTGTTTCAGTACCTCGAGCTATTTTCCGAAAGCCGCTGGATAACTCCGTGACCAATCCCGATTCGCTCCGGTAATTTCTCTGTAGTACTGTTTGTAACCCCCGTATATATGCACAACTTGATGACGTATTACACATAGCGCATTCCGGAAGCATTTTGACATTTTTGTAAATAAAATAAATATTAGAAAATATCTCCTCGGATCACCTAACGACGACCGGCATTACTGTGTAATCAGGTAATTGTATGTTCCGCTTCACATCCTCGGACGAAAGTTTATTCGTTTATTTCACATAAAACTACTGTTTTATGGTGTCATGGTCATTTCGTACCCATACCATTTCGTTCCGTGTTTGGTCAATTCGTACCCATAGGCGCATGTTTTCCGGTAATTTTGTAAATATAGGTACGAATCGACCATAATGTTTGGTCATTTCGTACGCATTCTTGTTTAATTTTTTATATATTCACATATATATTTGGGCATATATTTACATATTTTAGATTTGTTTTGTTGAAAAAGCTAGCTCATAACCTGAGGTAAAATAAAATGAATGTTATAATTTAATCCTTTCACCCATAAGTAACTGGAAATTTGAATGGATTCAAATTATTTTCAGACTACCGTAGTCCATTTATGACAAGGGGATATTTTTGTTGTAAAAAATAAAAATTATTTGCAAAAAGTGCAGATCCTGATTAGCCGGTTCGTGATGGATTTTTATATGTTGATTTCCGGTCCAATCCAATCGCCACAAAATGGTTTTCAGACTAGTCCATTTATAAAAAGGGGATATTTTTGTTGTCAAAAATTATTTACAAAAAGTGCAGATCCTGATGAGCCGGCTCGTGATGGATTTGTATATGTTGATTTCCGGACCAATCCAATCGCCACAAAATGGTTTTCAGACTAGTCCATTTATAAAAAGGGGATATTTTTGTTGTAAAAAATAAGAAAATTATTTGCAAAAAGTGCAGATCCTGATGAGCCGGCTTGTGATGGATTTGTATATGTGGATTTCCGGACCAATCCAATCGCCACAAAATGGTTTTCAGACTAGTCCATTTATGAAAAGGGGATATTTTTGTTGTAAAAAATAAGAAAATTATTTGCAAAAAGTGCAGATCCTGATGAGACGGCTCATCACGAGCCGGCTCATTTGGATCTACACCATTTGGCAATACCATTATACAGGTAGTGTTGGAACGGTTAAATAGATGTTAGTTGGCCAGCTAACAGAGAATTAGCATTAGCAATCTACTCATATCGTGATGTACATATGTAGCTGTGCCTGGAGAAATGGGGCTTAGTCGATTTGTGGCCAGTGTAGCCCCTGATCAAATAGAACACTCGTGTAGCCTGATAGCGATCTATATTACATGCTACCCAGTGATTTACCATATTTCTGGTAGCATTTATTTCCTTGAAGGAAATATTTCCTTCTAGACATTATATATAGCGAAACGTCATTTCCGGCGAAGAAACAATTCATACGCGAACGTCAAAATGTCAATTTTGATGTTATAAACTGGTCTAAGAGCAAATTTCACATTTTTCGAAAATCATTTAATATACACTACCATTTTGAAATATCATCTTTATTTCCCTTGATATCTGTAAATCCGACAAAGAAACTTGTGCTCCGCTCTCGCTCGTTTCTTTATAAGACTTCCAGATGTCTCGTGATATATATCCGGTATTTCAAAATGGTAGTTGAATAAACTCTACATATTGCGTGTTAGACGCACAACGGGTGTTTCATTAATGGAATAAGTTCCTGATCAGACTGCGGATGCACATGCTGATCTGGATATACACTGGTCGCAAAACCTATAAGCCCCATTTCTCCAGTCACATATATATGTTTGACACTAAAAAGTCTTTGGGGTTAATTACTTGTATTTTGTAATCTGGTGACGTAATCAGATATTTCGATGCATATCTGTTGATGTAATTTTATTATATTTTGTGTTGTTAATTAATTGGCAACGTAATAGCGATTCCAGGGCGATGGAACAGGACCCACCACTTTCATAGGATTTATATACAATCTACATGTATGGGCCACCAAATCGCCAACCGTCATCAATAGCTTCCTTACATTGATCAGCGCTCCAGATAAGGAATTAGTAATCGAGTATTTTCACTCCATCAATTCTGAAGCAATTGGGTATTTCAAAATTTTAATTGGGTAAAATAAAATCACACTACTGTTTACACATCAACAGACGGCAAGAATAAGAAAAATATGTTATATTTGTGGGCTGTTTATTGTTTTCTGCAGAATAATACATGTACCACAGAATTGTATTTGCTTGTTGATACTCGCTACTTTTGATTTCAATGGGTTTTGGGCAATTTTAATTGGGTATTTAAGCAAATACGCAGCTTATCTGGAGTGCTGATTGATATATAACCGCTCCGTGTAATTTAGGTGACATTGACCTACTTTCGCGAAATACAAGTCACATCCGTCAAGTTGTATACATCTCCTAATGTGTTAGTCGGATGTTCGCCAACATTTATCAGTTGCTTCCTTACATTGATACCTAACCACCCTGGGTCATTCAAGTGACCATGACCTACTTTTTTTGTCTCACCCACGATAGTGGAAAATGAAACATAGAAATCGCATATCAGTCGTCGTCGTCGTCCAAAATGTTGGACATAGATCCATTGTAGGTCCAAATAGTTGGATGTTCGCCAAACTTCATCAGTAGCTTCCTTACATTGATAGAAACCATCCTGGGTCCTTTGGGTAACACTGAACTACTTTTCTCAAAATATAGGTCACATCCGTCAAAACTTGGACGTACGTCCCTATTTCGCATATATCCGGATACGTTTGTTGGATATATGCCAAACTTCATCAATATCTTTTGTCTCACTCATGCTAGATTGGCGGTAAAATTTAAAATTAGTAGCCGAAATTAACTGTCACAGTAAAATACTAAAATAAACAATACTATTTTATATTACATGTAGCTCCACTATTTGTAAGAGTATAATTTCTGACATATCAGTAGCAAAAATGGCCATCTGAATGATTTCTGAAATATTGGTAGCCAAATGGCCATTTGAGTAGCCAAATTGCGACCATCCTAGCTCATGATACTGGAAAGTGAGACAGCGGTCACAATTCTGGTGTCGTCTTCATCCACAATTTTGGACAAAGTCAAAATTTTGCATATCTCTTAATCTGTTAGGCGGATACTTACCAAACTTCATCAATAGCTTCTCACATTGATAGCTATCCATCCGGTGTCAGAACCTTAACCATGACCATAATTTCATCAATAGCAGTGTATTTCGACTGACCTTGACCATGGTCACAGTATCAACAACTTTCGACATAAAAAATATGTTGTTTTTTCTTCTTCAGAAAAACATCAATGCATCAAGCTTGGACTCGAACTGGGCAATGTGAACACCGGCTTGTCCACTGTGCATCTGGATCGATCGATATCAACAATCAGCAGGGAGGGTGGAGAAGAGAAGACACCATGTACACAAGACCCTTGGCCAGATAGAGAACAGCCGACGGACAATTATTTTATGACCAGTGTTTACAGACTTTATGCAGTTAATTTGGCTAACAATATAGATGTGAATATGTTTGTTCAAACACAGTGGGTATATTTTGTCACAGGCATCTGCTATTGGGATGGGGTGCACTGAATTAGGAAGGGAAAACCCTCCAATTCAGACCATACTTTTTTTCATTTTTTACATTCGCGATTTTGACGCGATTAAGCAGCGCTATCCCGGAAAATTGATAAGCAAACCTGCCATTGCCCCCTTTTTGCTGGAAATAAGGACTGATGGGGTTCACTCCGATATGCCCCAAAATCGTTTGAAAATGCAGTTAATAGCCACGAAAAGAGATGCACGAACACGCATGCAATAATATTGCACATTCACCAATCAGTCGGGAAAACTTGAATTTTATACCTTAGTGCACCCCATCTTTCCTTAATTCCAGCCAAATGTATATGTAAATTTTCTCTAAATAACTCCTAAATGGCTGAATCCACGGGGAGTAGAACATCGACATGTGTTGCTGATCAATTTTCCGGGGTATCTGAGCATAATTGCGTTAAAATGTTCTTACCTGATTCAGTGCATCCCATCCAAATAGCAGATGCATGTGACGTACTATACCCATCGTGTAAAAGTACGCTAGAAATTCCATTGTTAAATAACATAGGTTGGTGCTACTGGTAGCTGCAGAAACCATTTTGTTACTGTAACAGTGATTTGGCTACTACTATTTCAGAATTTCAGAGTTTTGCAAATATTGGAGCTACTAGTATTGTAAAATTTTGTTCCAGGTAACATTTAATTTTGACTATTTAAATTTCATAATCCTTGCGCTAACCTAGAGTTATAACAAACAGTGTAGACCCGGATCAGCCTGCTCGACTGTGACTGGTGATCTGGGTCTACTACATCTATCACACGGTCAGAAGATCCATTTTGTCAGTACATGTCATCTCAAAAACTATTCATTTTTCAGCATTATACTGATGACAACCAGTATACTTAAATACATGTAGATACATGTACATGAATATAATGAGACACAAACTATAACAGTTGCTTCTGCTTTTATTTTCCTCATTTCAATGATTGTACATGTAATGTTGAGCCTACACACTGTAGCACATATGATAACTCTTACATTAAAGGTACTGTGTCTCGGATAGATTCAGTGGAGGGCACATTTAGTGTTGTCCTTGTCCGTCCGTCCCCAACCTTGTAACTCGTAAAACTTTCAAACAGTAATAGCTACAGACCTGAAACTTGGTATGTAGCTTTCTTATGAGTAGATGCACAAAGTTTATTTTGATTCTTTCGACCCCTGGGTCATGGATTATCTCCCCTATTTTCGACTTACAATTTTGCCTCGTTTTACAGAAGACTTGGACATATAATTTGGTTCCAGAAATACGATCTAAATTAACCTATTTTGTCATAATCTGTTTCATCACATTCTAGGCATATCAGAGACCCAGTGCCTTTAATGCACCCGTTACAGATATTTTGTGAACAGTTCAGAAATTATCCGTAAAAACACGAAAATCGGACTGATTTCATGATTCATCTGAAATCTACATGTGCTGGTTTCTTTTTAATTATGCAGATAACCATTACGATATCAGATAACACTACTTGTATCTGACAAGGCTACTCATTGTTTACAACTTCACAATTTGATCAATAAATGCCGTCAATGATACAGATATTGAAAAGTGTGGGTTATTGGGAATATTATGAGCTACCGGCTGAGAAAAGGAACCATAGAACATGTACAATCAGCATGTTGAGTGCATACATCTGATCATGACCTACGTTGTTTGAATTACAGTCATAAGCAAGACAATTATATTTTATACTGCGAAGTGGACCTCTATCTACAATTGTTGGACATGTTTTCAGGTCCATTTTCTCGGCTGGGGGCTAAATGTGGCTGTGACTGGAGAAATGGGGCTTATGGGATTTGTGACCAGTGTAGCTCCTGATCCAATAGCACACTCTGATAGCCTGGTGGTCTATATAGCTTGGCAGAAGCATGACATGTGTATCATTCACAGAATGGTGAACAGTGCAGATCCTGATCAGACTGTGCAGTCTGATCTGGAGCCATAGTGGTCGCAAAACCCATAAGCCCTATTTCTCCAGTGACAGCCACATATGTGATATGTGTGAATGTTACATTATTTTTTCGTAACGATAGCTTTTACCCTTTTGTTCTGTATAAGCTTACAAAAGCCATGACTGAACCATTTGCCCTTTCAGGGTATGGGGTCGTGTGATTTCAGAACGACCCTAGATAATGTGTGATGTCGTTTTTACAGTAGATTTTCTTTACAATGTAATAAACCAATAATGTTCACACAAATAGAGTACATTTTATTTTGTCATTTCTTGATACCGGAATATTAACTTGAAGCTTTCAACTGGAAACTCAAGAATTCTCGAAAGTCAAGAATGTCAACTTTCCTTAGTCTTTTGACCTTCAAAAAACAACAGTGAAAGTGAAAGGGTTAACGTCCCAGCAACAGCTAAGGCCATATAGAGACAGGACAACAGATTAAAGTCTCATCAGACAGACCAGTGGGAAGGAAATACTATGAAAGTATATTTGGATTCCCTAGGCAAGGTTTGAACCCACAACCTCCGGATTGGAGTCAGATGTTCTAACCCCTATACCACAACCCATCGTTCATTTGACCTTGAACACAGGTGAATAATGGGCGGGCGATAGAAACAAACCTTTAATGCAAATTTTGCCAAATCTTGGCGTTGACATTGGCCATTTAAGCCACATGGGTGGTGACAGAGAATGGGTTTTATGTCCCAGCAACAGCCAAGGTCATGTAGGAATTGTAGCTCGGTATCAAATCTCATCTGGTGGGTGGCTGGTCGGGATCATAGGAAGGGTAATTGTAACGACGGGTTCATCCTTGGGAGTATGCAAAGGGTACATTTAACAATGGGTTTCATCCTTACCAGAATCCCGATATCCCTGGTTTGACCCGCAGGTACACTTTTGATACATGAGAGTTGAATCCGGTTATACCATTATAAAAGTAATAATGTTAGTACTAATCCTATTGCTTTTGGGGAGTGGGTTCAAGTGACTGGTGTGGCGAGTACCTGGCACCAGGTCAGGTTAATCTACATGTGATTTCAGGACTGTGTTATAAATTTCGCTTTAAATATTTGATTTTGGGAATTACCCCCATCACAAGTCTTTAACCTGGCCTAAAATGACCTTAGCTGTTGACAGGCCATTAAACACCATTCGATCAAATCATCCTTACTGGAATCCCAATATCCCTGGTTTGACCCTCAGGTGCATGATTGGCTTTCGTGTTACTTGAGAGTTGAATCAGGTTATACCCATCATAAAAGTAGTAGGATTAATACAAATCCCATTACTTTTAGGAGCTGGGGCTAAGTGACTGGTGTGGCGAGAACCTGGCACCCGATCAGATTCTTTTCTTATTTCACACCTGAATATATATATTTCAGTGACTTTCTCCCCATCGATGAAAGTGAAATATGGGATTTGACCCCGTTAACCTGGCCTAAAATGCCCATAGCTGTTAACATGCCGTTAAACTCCATTAATTAAACTGGCAAGTATTCCTGTCATATTTCCCACTTCCCAATAAAGTCCATTAATTAAACAGGCAATTAGTCCTGTCCTATTTCACACGTCCCAAGGACATCAAAGGGAAACAGTCTTCTGCGGTGTTGAGGGTTATGGCTTGTGAACAAACTCAACACCAGTTAAAACTTGACTTTGCACATCATTAGGTCGATGACACTATGTTGACACCTCAGCGGCACCAAATACTCCTGCAAATACACAAGAACAACAGTTTATATGTCTTTGCCAGGAGTAACCATTAATATTACACATGCACATTTTCAAGATCCCCTGACTGGCAGCCTTGACAATAATAACATGAGCCCTCAGTGACCTAGACATTGTCGAAAGGCATGTAGCGGTAATACATGCTAGTAACACCTTTCATTTTCTTAAATAACTTTTGAACCACTTTATCGATTTAAATAATATTTGGCCATAACGTGTGTCTAGGTATAGTAATTGGTTTTGCAAGCACCATACGTATGAAGACACAAAGTCACGGTCACTGAGAACTCGGGGAGCCAAACTGGCTACAAATGCCATAAGCCCCAATCCTCCAGCCACACATATATATCAAGTCAGACTGGTCACAAATGCCATAAGCCCCAATCCTCCAGATAGGCCACAATTCATATAAGCCACATTCACAAAGGCCACATACATGTACAGAGATCAGGAGTCAGACTGGCCACAATTTCCATAAGCGCCAATTCTCCAGCCAGTGACATATAGAGATCAGCACTGGCCACACTTGCCATAAGCATGATAAGCACAAATTCTGCTGTGACATATAGAGATCATGAGTCAGACTGGCCACAATTGCCATAAGCCGTAATTTTCCAGCCATATATAGAGATCAGGAGCCAGACTGGCCACAATTGCCTGGCCACAATTGCCATAAGCCGTAATTTTCCAGCCATATATAGAGATCAGGAGTCAGACTGGCCACAATTGCCAGAAACCCCAATCCTCCAACCACATGTAGAGATCAGATTAAATCTTCCAGCCACATATAAGATCAGGAGTCAGACTGTCAATCTTCCAGTCACACAAATGACATAAGCTTCAATCCTCCAGCCATATCAAGTAAACTTATCTACACTTAGCACTTAATGGGAGTAATTATTATTTGTATTGAAATGCATTATTTCATATATAACAACTAACTTTGTACTTGATTATTAAAATTATGCAGAAGTACATGTATTATACTGTATTTATTCCATTATCATTAAATAAAAAAAATAATTTATGCATAATTTGAAAATTGTACACTTAGCAAGATAAATGTAGTTAGTGATTTTGATGAAATCAGCTACAAGCGTCGGACTGCCCACATATGCCATAAGTGCATTGCTATCACTAAGCTAATCCCTTGGCTGGCAGCTTTGATAATACAAGGTGATCGCTGGCGAGAAACAAATCACCTGATGACTTTCAAAAACAAGGCGAAAGCCAGGAAGTGTCTTGCCCACTAAACAAGGCGATCACCACAAAGGTCAAGGTCGGTCAAGATGAGGAATTTCAAAATCATTGATATGAAGGTCAAGGTCACACAATGACACTGGGTGAATAGCCATCAATGTGATGAAGCTATTGATAAAATTGCGACTGCTAGGTCTTATTTTCAACTTTCGTGGGCGAGACTAAAAGTGGTTTTATGGTAAGAAATTGCATTGAAATCAACGATATTATTCTGCTGTCTACATTGGTAAATTGAAACAAACAGGATGGGGGTGGGGGCATTTGTTAGTATAATCAACTTACCCTTCCAAGAACTTCAATGACTGCTACATCCCGGACCGAGTTACGAACAAACTGATTGTTGATGGCGCCGACCGTCGATTGTATCATAAAGTGGGACTCACTGCACACAACTTCACAAAGACTGAAAGAGTTCACAATACCTGGTTATACCCTTTGCTATAGCTGCACATTTTTCGCTTCATAGGCAATAGGTTGCACTATATCGCAACACCACAGTCAACGGTATAACGTTTCACTAAAATATAGCAATAATCTGCAGGGCATTGACATTCATAGCTATATAGTTATTGAGAGACAAATGTACAATATGAGAAAAAAATATTATCATGAACTTTGTCGAAAATCTAAATAACTGTTCCGCATCAATTAATCATAAGGAAGCCACATACCAAGTTTCAGGTCACGGCAGGTGTGTAGTTAGTACGGTTTAAACGTTTTACGACTTGCAAACCAAAATTGGAAAATTCTAAGTCGAAAAGGGGGAGATAATCCATGACCCCGGGGTCAAATAAAAAATGAAAATAAACTTTGTGCATCTACTCATCAGAAGGAAGATACATACCAAAAGGGGGAGATAATCCATGACCCCGGGGTCAAATAAAAAATCGAAATAAATTTTGCGCATCGACTCATCAGAAGCAAGCTACATACCAAGTTTCAGATGTGTAGTTAGTACGGTTTCAACGTTTTACGACTTGCAAACCAAAATTGGAAAATTGTAAGTCGAAAAGGGGGAGATAATCCATGACCCCGGGGTCAAATAAAAAATCAAAATAAACTTTGTGCATCTACTCATCAGAAGGAAGATACATACCAAAAGGGGGAGATAATCCATGACCCAGGGGTCAAATAAAAAATCGAAATAAATGTTGCGCATCGACTCATCAGAAGCAAGCTACATACCAAGTTTCAGGTGTGTAGCTAGTACAATTGAAAAAATTTACGACTTACAAGCCAAAATTGGAAAATTCTAATTTGAAAAGGGGAAGATAATCCATGACCCCTGGGTCAAATAAAATATCAAAATAAAAGTTGCGCATCGACTCGTCATAAGGAAGCTACATACCAAGTTTCAGGTATGTATATAGTACGGTTTAAAAGTTTTACGACTTGCAAGCCAAATTTGGAAAATTCTCAGTGGAAAAGGGGGTGATAATCCATGACCCCTGGGTCGAATCAAAAATCTAAATAAACTTTGCACATCTACATATCATAAGGAAGCTACATACCAAGTTGCAGGTGTGTAGCTAGTAAAATTTAAAAGTTTTACGACTTACAAGCCAACATTGGAACATTCTAAGTTGAAAGAGGCAGCTAATCCATAACCCGAGGGTCAAATAAAAAATGGAAATAAACTTTGCGCATCTACTCATCATGAGGAAGCTACATACCAAGTTTCAGGTATATAGCTATTATGGTTTTAAAGTTTACGGGTTACAATTCAAAATTGGAAAATTCTAAATAAAAAAGGGGGAGACAATTCATGACCCGGGGGACATATCAAACATTGAAATGAACTTTGCGTATCTACTCATCATAAGGAAGCTACATACCAAGTTTCAGGTGTGTATCTAGTAGGGTTTAAAGGTTTTAAGACTTACAAGCCAAAATTCTAAGTAAAAAAGGGGGAGATAATTCATGACCCGGGGGTCGAATCAAAAATCGAAACAAACGTTGCGCATCGACTCATAATAAGAAAGCTACATACCAAGTTTCAGGTGTGTAGCTAGTACAATTTAAAAAAATTACGACTTACAAGTCAAAATTGGAAAATTCTGAGTCGATAAGGGGGAGATAATCCATGACCCCGGGGTCAAATAAAATATAGAAATAAATTTTGCACATCGCATCATCATAAGCAAGCTACATACCAAGTTTCAGGTGTGTAGTTAGTACAGTTTAAAGGTCTTACGACTTGCAAGCCAAAATTGGAAAAGTCGAAAAGGGGGAGATAATCCAGGACCCCGGCATCAAATAAAACATTGAAATAAACTTTGTGCATCTATTCATCATAAGGAAGATACATAACAAGTTTCAAGTCTTTAGCTATTACGGTTTAAACAAATTACAAGTTACAAGGCAAAATTCTAAGTGGAAAGGATGAGTTAATCCATGACCCGAAACAGTTCGGTCCAAAAATGGCTTATCGGATGGGGAAAGGAGAACATATCTATATATCGTGCTGTCAAGTTGAGTTAAAAGTGTGCAACGAGTTTAAATGCTATTATTACCATCTCATCTGCACGTCCTTAAATATAGCTTAGAAAATCTCAGCTCTACGGATATGTTTTACTATTTCATCTGTCTTTTATATTTTCTGTATCCGTGAGAGCTGAGACCCTTATAAATACTTATAGTGTAAAGTGTAAAACCCCAATTTGTCCTGTTGTTTTGATACACAAATGGGAATAAAAGGATAACAAATGTCAAACTATGTATACCTACATGTCATGATGTGTATTATTAGTCTATGAATGTTTTTAACACGACCATGATGACTGTGAAGTTTTAAAACTTCTCACTAGTCAGACTGTGTAGCAAAACACCAGGACAAATTGGGCTGTTATTGTGACAAAATTGTACACTAATATGAATTAGGCACTGCCTATAACGGGCGACATGAACGTATGAAGTGAATTTGTCATTTGCTAACTTTTCTAAGAATATTGGAAAGTTAACTTGTTTCAACAGTACAATAATTATTGCAAGGTAAGTATAACTGAGCAATAGCTAATTATGATAGAAATAGCGGACACCAAATATGAGTACTGGTACTGTGGTTGTTTGGAGTACCTTCAGCTTATAAAATCTCAGCTGTACAGATGTGTTAAATTTGGATAGGACAATTGTTTTTTCGCAATAAAATAAATATATGATGGAATTTCATGAAATAAATTGTTTTTGGAAGGGTGTTTTTTTTGTTATTGATGAAAAAGTGCTTGCTTTTAAATATTTTTTAGATTTAATGTGTTAAATAGTCAAACGTTATATTAAGCTTGAAGAATCAGCTTGCATTTGCAAGCAGACATTTGATTGTATATGTATACTATTATGTCCGTATGCCGATCTACTGTCTGTTCCAGGTTTTGCTACCGAGTGCTATCTGCAAGAAACGTGACAATTAATATACTGCTGAAACGGCACAAAGAAGCAATGAAATGAATAATATAATATTAACTTTTAAAAGAAACCAAATATGCTTACCCTTTTGCAGCAGTGGTTCAGTTCATGAAGGCAGGCTGGTATCGAATGGACATTTCCAGGTCTTGTATTGTCGTGGTACATTTCGGGCATTCATGGTTTTGGAAATAATGTACTACATGTATCTGTATACTGTGTATTTACATTTGAGAAGCAAATTGGGATTTGGCATTTGTAGGTATTTGACGTAAATATGCTGAAATGTGTAATTTAGATTGCATATTCGGAATACATTAACAAAAATGACAGGGTGCGAGGCGTACATACCACATTGACCACAGTCACTGAGCAATGTATGTTTGCATATTAAGGTAATTTGTTTACATGTATGTTGATTTGCATATTTAACGCATGTAAGTTTAGTGAATATCTGTATGTGTTTATGTCACAAAACACGAGTAAGCAATAAGTATGTGAAATAATTTATGAAGTGCACACCTTGATTATTGTGTTGGAATGACCATAAGGAACAAGCGTGAAGACATGACTTTACAAAAATGGAATATGCCAGTACATGGATTATGAATGTAGGAGTATGCAAGAAAGATGACAAAAGAAGTTATGTGGTAATTTACATGCGGTCAGTTTTGTATGTTTCGTCGTTTGAAGTCCCAGCTGTTTTCACTTTCACTTTCGCTATCATTGGACGAAAAACTTGCCGATTGGATATCTTTGAGAATAGATAGGACTGCTGATTTGCACATAAAGTTATACCATTTGTTTGATAAGAAGGTGTTCGGATGAACCCCGTCATACAGGTTTTTGTATGAAATAGTCTGAGCATGTTTTACACTATTACCATTACGACCCCTTTTTTTAGTACGACACACTAACAGATCTCTATCCCATCGGATGGATGTCTGACCATGCAATTCTACGGTATACCAACTTATAGACATTCACCATCAAATATGTCAGGCATTTGATGAAAGGCAATCTACATATATAGTATTTTGTGATATTTCTAAGGCTTTCGATAGAGTATGGCATAGGGGATTACTATTTAAGTTACGGCAAAATGGATTAAATGGTTGTATCTTACACTGGATCGAAAACTACTTGTCGGATAGGAAACAGTCTGTATCAATACGGTCCACAACCTCAGATACCAAGTTAATAACTGCTGGCGTACCGCAAGGCTCGGTGCTCGGTCCTTTACTATTTCTAATACATGTCAACGATATAACTGACCATCTACTAAGTATTGTTCGATTATTTGTGCTGACCGACAGTTCTCTATCATTTTCCACAACAAATACTGATGACCTAGAAGGCATAATAAATTATGACCTGCTAACTATTGCTGACTGGGCTAAACAATGGTTGGTCAGTTTCAATCCTAACAAGACTGAAGCGATGCTTTAACCCTAAGACTACTCGATCGACCTGTAAAACTAATCTTTATAAAACACGCTATAACCTTGTTTGGTCGACGACCATAAACATCTTTGTTTAACGCTGAACAATAACGGGAAATGGCATACACATATACAAAATATAATTAATTCGACTGCGAGAGTGTTGGGAATAATGCGAAACCTAAAATTTAAGATAAGCAGACAGTCTTTAAACCAAAATATATATATCTTATATGAGACCTATACTCGAATATGCTTCGTCGGTCTGGGATGGATGTACAGAATATGAAAAAGATTCATTGGAAAAAATTCAGAATGAAGCTGCGAGAATAGTAACCGGTTTAACACGGTCAGTGTCACTTGATAATTTAAGGAAAGAAGTTGGATGGCAACTTTTATCTGTTCGACGTAGTATTCAAAAGCTTTCGATCATGTACAAAGCAACCAACAATCAAGTACCGAGTTATATCTCCAACCTGATTCCTCCCACTGTTAATAACGTATCTCGTTACAACCTTAGAAACCAATTTGATATAAATGTCCCGACTACTCGACTGGAAGTATACAAACAATAATTTATACCATCTGTGGTACAACTTTGGAATGAAACTGACCCTTCAATGAGAAATGTAGATAGTCTTAGACACTTTAAAACAGCATGCGCCAAACAATTATACACTCAATATGAAATACCACCATATTACTTAGTGGGAGACAGGTTTTCGTCAGTTATGCATGCAAGACTTCGTAATAAATGTAGCAGTCTCAATTCCGATCTTTGCAATAACCATATCAGAGAAACTCCCTACTGCGAGTGTAGCGAAATTGTAGAAGACGCTGAACATTACTTCTTTGAATGCAACAAATATCATGCACAGCGTCTCATTCTACGCCAGTCACTGCAAACGATCATAACCTGAACGCGCACATGCTTTTGAACGACATACCTGAACAAAACAATGAAAACAATATTATTATCTTCAATTCTGTACAAAATTATATTAAAACTACAAAACGATTTGAGTAACTTCGTTGATAGATGTATGTAACGTAATCCAATATCCGATGTATTCCATTCGATTTGCCAATATCATCCACAACCACAGGTTATTAATGATCACTGAAACTTATTGCAACTAGTACTAATACATTGATGGATTTGCTCATGTAGTATATGTACTTGGCGACAAAAACAACTTTTATTCTTTCTCCTAATCTCATATCTCACTATCCACCTCTTCTCTACCTTTCTGTCCGTTTTCTTTCCATACATTATGTAAACATATATTTATCGCTTGGTTATTGGTTTGTATCCGTGCTTATATGCCTGTATACATGTATTCATGTATCGACATTGCTGTTGAATTATTGTACTTTGCAACACTTAGGTGAGGGCTGTAACTAATGTTGAGAGAACTTGTAGCCCGAGCCTATTGTATTTATATGCAATAAACTATGTTTAAACTAAACCATGCAATTCATTCATTTGTGAGATGTGCAAATTAATATATTTTATGTCATTTTCAAGCTGTTTCTGTTGTTCACTCTTTTGAATATCACTGTACATACACTGTTGTAACCTTTGCCTATTGAAATTAACCTCAGCGGATTTGATAAGTGAAACCGGGGGTATGTGAACAACTTTATAGTTTATACTGGCTGTAGACTGTTTGTATGCATAGGAAATTTCTTGTATCAAGTCTTGGTTCTTTTCATTTCCAGTGTTATAGCAGACCTCTACCCCTCCAGCATGTCTAATCTGTGATGTCAAACTGCATATTCCTGCAGCAATGATAACAGTAATAGTGTCACCATGTGTAATGGTCTTTTGTAGCTTAGATACTTTGTTTATAGATGTCGTTAAAACGTTTGTCTGTCGACATTGTGCAGAAATGGACATAAACCAGCGCCTCTGTAGTCGGTGGAAATGATGAGGTACTTAACCTGAAATACATGTATCATTGTATGTTCAATGTTATTATTTATATGATAATTAACCTGCATGTACATGTAATATAGAAATGAAATAACATTACCTTAAAAAGTGTATATACATGTATGTACACAAACTATGAACATTCAAATTGTATGTAACATGTATAAACAATTTATAACTATGTACAATGGAATGATTTTATAGTACATAGTGTTAAACATTTGAAATTACTTTATTTATGGAACAGCAGATTATACATTACTGATGTAGGATATATGCCTACGCCCGGGGTTGAAATTATGGCGTACATGTATTATATATCAAGTGGACATAGTAGACGACATTTCAGCAGTTTTGCTACTGCTAGATAATTACCGTAGAAAGTTGAATGTAGAAATTCCCAGATGAGTTAAACAGTAATTATGCAACAGTGAGTATGTGATATTGTTTTCGAAATACAATTTACTTGTTAAGCATGTTAAGTAAGTGTAATTGTTATTGAGGATGTGTGTAAGAAATTAATTCAATGTTGTGACTTAGAGAATGCAGTAGCAAAATGTTTGATACGGGCATGTGCATGGTATAACGAAAGTGTTGGTAGAAGACATTGTAGGGCAATAAAAGATAAAATTGAAAGTCGCCAATGAACACTGTAGACATTGAATAGAAATAAATGACATATATGTGTATGTACATGTATAAGTATTACATGATTGGCTGAGAAGTGTGTTCTTCAGTTCTATATCTGAAGTAAACATAAATATTGTTAAACTGTTTTGTTATGTTGTTACATAATGCTGTCGTCTACTCTGGCCATGAATTGTGAGTTATATACTATAAGAATATGATTGTTTGTCGGTAGTAGTGTACATACCACCCACCGTTCACAACCACTGCTTGAGTATATTGTGTCACAGAATGACCATTTGAAACGACTTATTAAATTATCACCCTGACGTCTGCGACCTATGTTTAGATTTTATTTATGGCATGCATGTCAGTGTACAATAGTGGCGTGTTTGAGTTTGTAGTGAAATTATGTACATTATACTACTATAGAAAATACCCAATTAACACTGTAGACATTGAATAGAAATAAATGGCATATACACATGTATAAGTATTACATGATTGGCTGAGAACTGTGTTCTTCAGTTTTACATGTGAAGTAAACATAAATATTGTTAACCTGTTTTGTGAAGTTGTAACATAATGCTATCGTCTTCTCTGGCCATGAATCGTGAGTTATATACTATAAGAATATGATTGTATATCGGTAGTAGTGTACATACCACCCACCATTCACAACCATTGCTTGAGTATATTGTGTCACAGGATGACCATATGAAACGAGTTATGAAATTATCATCCTAACGTATGCGACCTATGTTTGGATTTGTATTTACTATTTTTCTTTCATATTGGCCTCTATGTCAGCTTTGGAACATATGTTGTTGAAAATATGTTCGTGGTCTAATTCTGCATGTTTGTTCCTTGTAAATTCTGCCATGCGTGCAATCCTAGTTATCTCCTGACTTCTTGCTCTTGTTGTTGGAGTGTTTATAACATGGCGTAGCCGATCTTCGTTTACCAAAACGTGCGGATGCCAAGCGAAATCAGGAGGAGCACTTGACCCGCCTGCAGATTTTGCTCTAGACAATGTAACAAATAAAGCACCGGATGTTTGCGATTCAAATTTGTTAGAACCTGGGTCAATGATTATATATCTGTGCGATTCTCCTTGACCAATCGTCATACCCTGACAACGGTGAATCGTTGTCCCCCAGCCAAGTCGTAATGGTATCTGTTTACGCATGCAACTATGGCAGAAACAGTCTACTTTTCTCTGTATGGGAACAATTGGCACCACTGTAGGTTTATTATGCACAAACGGTGGTCCAGTGTACTTATGGAAAGAAACCATTACAACATCTGGAAGGGACTCCGTCGGTTTTCTGCCGCCTAGGTATATTATATCAATGACTTCTCCCATCGAGCCATTGAAAATACCATATTCTACATTGATGTTAGTTGTAAGCATAACCGTTGATCCTTTGCAGATATGTAGAGTAGGAAGTAGTCCACCAGCTTTGTCGCTTGTTGCTCCTTTTGCGTGTACGCCAGTGTTATCAGCTACATGTTTTGCTATAGGAGCTGTTTGATTGGCTATTAACAACTTGGTTTTATTGTGTTCCCATTCTGCAGCATGTGTTGGAAAAACAAACAGATCTTTTTTTGTGCATGTCAGCTAACAAACAAGCACCATGGGATGACCTGAGAGTATCCCATTGGAATTTTTGTAACCATTCATCATCAGCTTTGGTAGTTGTGTATTCTCGCAATGACATCAAGACACTCTTCAATTGAAGTTGGTTCTGATCTTGTCTGATAATGGTTTTCAAGATGGCTGCATTGTCAAATTCTTTCCACACTAATGTGCCATGCATTGCGGCTGGGCATCTACCAGTTGACATGTATACTGGCGAATCCAATACAGGTGGAAGCTGGACATCGTCTCCAAGGAAAACTACAACAGGAATTCCACCCCAAGACGATGACATTGTCTTCATGCCATTACGACAGAGAAACTCCATTCACCCAAGAGTTCTGCATCCCACCATCGATCTTTCATCAACAAGTAAAGCTACAACGTCCTGACAATTGTTCTGTAAACGTTTACCCTTTTCTCCGTCCGGTGGCGTCATTTCCTTAGCTGCCTGTAAGGATGTGGGCACGCTAAAGAAACTGTGAATTGTTCTCCCCGAAATGAGATTGGCGCTGTTACCAGTAGGACACAGGACCTGGACAGCGTTGTTGGTACTGTATAATTTTCTAATGGTATGTACCAAGCATTTGATCAAGAATGATTTTCCCGAGCCGGCTGTGCCAGTTATTATCAAACGCAATGGGTCTGCGGACTGTGGTCTTTCTTTGTGTGTGATAAGTTTGTGCATGATAAGGTTGAATGAAAACATCTGATCGTTATTCAAGGATGCCACATTCACATCTGGAATGTCCAACATATCCTCATTTTGATGCCGTTTTGATAGGTCTTCTAACCATTTCAGACCCAGTCCATGTGGATACATTTCCCCTGATAGTGCCCAATTGTAGTCAGGTCCGCCGTCATCGTACACACAATATGTTGCTGTAAGGTCCTCGAAAGTTTGTTGTGGTTCCATTAATTGCATCCACTCTGGTTGATTGTTTTGATTTTCACCGCTCTCTTGCGAGTTTTCACATACGACAAGATCCGGCGATTGGTGACGTTTTGCCCTCTGTACATCTGCTTTGATGAAATTTGGACAGCTGTCAATTTGTAGGAAGTTCTGAAGAACAACCACCCAGCTAATGGTCAGCAGGTTTGATGTCTGATATTTGGCGCCAGTTTGGCCAATGCAACAGCAAAACAGCCCTAGCATAGTCTTCTGTTAATGGCCACACAGCCCTGTTGCTGGATGCATTATTGACAGGTACCTTTCCTTGTTTGCATATAAACTGGTACCATGAGCCATCATCGTTAGCGTGCCTGCTCAAATATTTGTCCAATGGCGTTTTCTTGGTTAACGTCTCGCCAGATCTTTCGACAACTCTCGAGCCTGTAAAACTTATTGGCTGGAAGGTGTGACTGCAGCAGTATAGTGGAAGTCACAGAAGTTCATACGATGCTTCAACGCTGGAAATGTCACGTTTGATTGTATTCATCAGCAGTTTTGTACATACTGTCTTAGCGGTAGCCGCACTGGCGGCGTCAACGGAATGTGTTATGTTATTGAATATATGAACTAATGACTCTGTTGGTTGGTTTCCTTTACATGCATATCCAGTGATATACTCTTCCGTGGCGATAATGTCATCAACCGATGGATTTTTTTGATCACTTTTTGAGAGTATGACCGAAATGTCTCCATTTGCCCGCCAACCTTGTGTGTGATATCGTGAATGTTGAACTGACATGTTATGATCCCGTTTCATTTCCAGGCGCATAGATCCATTTTTGTCCTTAACAATCGCAGGGGACGATCTGAGCGATTTTCCCGGATGCTTCTCAGTACCAAATTCTAGGCGGCATACTTTGTCGCAGCTTGCCTTCCGCTGCTGTAAGCAATAACTTGAGCACCTGTGTAAATTAATTCGGTTCGTCAGTAGAAAATGATCATGAAGTAAGTTGTCCTGCGTTTCACTAACATCCAACAACAACTTTAGTAATGGGTTGCTCCCATCGGAAGGTGGCGGTGCAGTTCCTTCTGGCGGGGGCCACAAGTCTTTCCTCGGGTTGCCTTCATCATCTGTTGGATGGGATGAGATGCAGTCACACCGAACCTGTATTCAGCCCACTGCGAAAGTGTATCTGCAGTTTCGTCATTTGATAATCCAACTTCAAGCACTTCGTTCAGCAGTTTGTGCGGTTCGCTATCACTACACCAGCATAATCCATGACAGTGGATCATGCCCCTGGACTTAGCGAATTCCTGTCTGTACCAGTACGTATCAACATTAAATGCACTGCGCATGACTGTATCGAAGTAAGAAATTGATTGTAGTTACGCAAGTGAAAATACTGTGAAACTATGTGTGTGTTTTTCTGTAATGCCGAGAAAATTTTGTTTTTGTCGTCCAAATTTATGGAAATAGCGGATGTATGCTGGCTGTATGGCTGTAAAAGACGTCTGAGTCCTTTGAAATAATACTCTGCACAGCTGCCAGTAGTAAAAAAAGAGGGGAGACCTCGTTCTTCATTGATCTGGTATTGAATGAGCCCTCTCAAGTCTTTTGCCCGCTGAGACCAGTACTGAGTTGTACCTCGTAAGCATGCTCCAAAATAGAGGATTTTCTTTGCAATTGATTCGTCTCCTTGTTCGATTCTGTTTTTCAATTCAGATAGTGTTAGCTGTCCATCACCTAGTTGTTGCTTAACAATATATGAGCTCTGTTCGAGAGTTCTTTTGCACATAATGATGTTATGTACAACAAATTTGAAATATTTGTGCTGTGCAAAACGTCCGTCACTGTACAACATGAGATGTTCTGCCCAGTTGGACATCGATGAACATGTACGTTGGCGATTTACGTGAAAATCGCCTTTTCCATCCGGAAACAAGCAAGGAAACGCCAAAGTGAAGAAATACTTTATTGTGAATAAAGAGAGTGGGATGTTATCACGGGTTGGCCAAGGTATCGTTTCTTTTTTCTATTAATTGTAACAGGTCCATGACTGGGACCAACTACATCCGCCACAACTTGTTTGACTTCCTTTCTGATGTCGATGCTTGGTTCTGGCAGAGTTACATACGAAATTGTATCATCATCCACTTCTCCTATGTCTATCTGTTGTGGCGCAGGACCGAGGTCGACAGGCTGTTTCTTGTTTGGACATACGTCGATAGTATCTAAAGCGAAATTGTCATTCTCGGGCAACATGGCCAGTCGTTCGTTGCTAATAATGATATCTGCATATGCTGGATTTTTTTTTCAGCCAATAAAGAGCGTGTTATACGACAGCACGACGAACGTTGAAGTCTTTGCTGTTGTCATTGCGACCAGTTTTCCTGACGCGGAGTATATGCACATCCTGTGGAAGTCTTGGTAAGATCTGCGATGGATCGTTCACATTCTGCGGGAATGTCACACAGTGACCATTTGCAGCAATTCCGCCATGTTTCAGCATGTGAATGTGCATAGCTGGTGCAATGCGACATATGAGCTGCTGTTCAACAAGTGTTAAGTTTTGCAATTCTGCTGGGACCTTTCCAGGATGCATGCTATTCGTAGACGAGAACATTTTTGGTTGTAATTTATCGGCATGACATCGCCGGCAACGGTTATTTGCAGCCATTTTCATTTCAAGTCTACATTCGTTGCATTCAGCACATTGTTTGAAATTATATGCCATTTGTTGCAATTCAAATGATCTGATACTGTCCATAACTTTATTGAAATGTGTGTCAGACGATATAGGTTGTGGTTCTGGTAAATTTTCAACAATAACGTTGAATTGCTTTTCGGCACTTTTCAGGTTATACCTGTTTTTAACCATGCGTGCATTCTTTGCAGACTTTGTTTCATTTGGTACTGATGGAATGAAATGGACGCCCAGTTTTCTACAATTGCGTTGCATGTCACATTCATAGGAAAGTGGTAGGAAGTCTGTATTTGCGTCTGTTTCACAGTTTGATGCTTCCATGCAAGTGTTTCGCTTTCGTTTGCTCGCTGTGTAATGCAGATCTGAACTGGATTGCCTTTTTCTGTTTAGTGTCGGTTAACTGAGAACGGAACGGCTACTGGTATCTGCATATGTGACTGGTGAAGTTTCTGAATGCGAAGTCATGGTGTTTGTGTATGTTGTGGTAGTTGTTGTCTCCTTTAATACAGTGAAATGGCTGTTGCATAACAACAGTGTTATCAGCCTGTCCGTGTCACTGTCGGGGGCATACTTTTCAATGTTATAGCATGTCTCGTAACGAGGTAATGTATCATTGTATTTGATCCCTTTAAGCCAGATATGAATGTTTATATTTAGCAAATTGCACGCCACCTTTATTTCACATATTGTACACCAGCCATTCTGATGTAGCATCAAATCGGAGTATGTCGGTACTGAATTGATTTGTAGATCATGTGAAACATTTACCAGATGTTTCCAGTGGTCCCAGTTCTGGGAAATGTGTTGACATATTACAGTTCTATACATGACACTTGCGGAGAAATCTCCGAAAGTGGCAAGGCTGAGGCAGTAAAAGAAACAGTTTCCGTCTCTTGGTACATCAAATTGTGTATATGTATGTTATTCAATTGACAACATGCTTTGCTTACCAAGATAGTTACAAAAGTCATAGAGATCCGATATATTTGTGAAATGTGTGGTAACGTTACCATTATTGTGTTGAGAATGAGTGTTTGCCTGTGCGCTATGATGTTTATGTACGGTTTAAGAGCCACATGCAGACATAACAGCGGGGTGTTGTGTTACAGTGAACGAATTTAATTGAACAGTATTTGTTTGTGTTATAATACCATCCGATGACGTGTTGTGTTCATGAGTATCTTGTCCCATCCTAGTATAAGAATGGTCCAACATAAGAGCCGATGTTCTGTTGTTATTGGCATTTGAATGTGTGTTACCATTTGAGGCATGCATATTACAAGCGTATTGGTGATCATGAAGTGTTTGCGACACTGCAACTGTAATAGCTGAACTAGTGTCACCTGTATTGCTGTGTGCGACAATGTCATGTCCAGATGTACTAGTAGTCGGTATTGGATTTTGAGTGTGTGTTTCACTTGTATGTGCCCGTGCGCTATGATCTTTATGTACGGTACAAGAGCCACATGCAGACGTATGAGCGGGTTGTTGTATTGCAGTGAACAAATTGGGTTGAGCAGTATTTGTTTGTGTTATAATACCATCCGATGTCGTGTTGTGTTCATGGGTATGTTGTCCCATGTTACTATAACAATGATCAAACATAACAGCCGATGTTCTTTTGTTATTGACATTGGAATTGGAACGTGTGTTACCATTTGAGGCATGGATATTAGAAGCGTATTGGTGATCATGAAGTGTTTGCGACACTGCAACTGTAATAGCTGAATTGCTGGGTGCGACAATGTCATGTCCAGATGTACTAGTAGTCGGTATTGGATTTCGAGTGTCTGTTTGACCTGTATGTGCTGTATGTATGGTGAACATGATCGGGATGCAATTGTGCTATGACGACGCGAGACGGCATGCTATCGTTACTGGGATCGGTACTGGAGAGACGCTATACACGTGTCTTAAATTGTTAATGAAAGTAACAGGATTAAAGAGATAGGGAGAGAGAGAGGGAGAGAGATTGATGGTGGGGAATGGAGAGACGTTGTACATGTGTATGAACTTCTTAATGGGGGTAGCAGGATTAAGGGGGAGGGGGGGGGGAGGGGGTGTTGTGGCGGGGGACAGAGTGTGTGTGTGTGACAGATTAGGAAAGATACGTTCCTTTTTGTTAATAAATAAATGAATTCATTGTGAAAAAAATAGACGGGAGCTGTAAAGTGGACATTGAGGACTGAATTAGCGTTTATTTGAACTGAAAACGATGCAAAAAAAGTAAGATAATGTATGCTGAACACATTTGTAAATAACTGTTGAAGAAAAAAATACTATGTAAATGTTATTGTCTTATATAGAAGGTCAAAACATACTGTAAATTAAACTTATTATGTAACATGAACTAAAAAAAACAGATACCATGGCTGCTGTGCCTTTAATTTCGCTGCATTCGCTCAGTTCCGCGTTTTGTCGGCTGCTAGAACATCGGAGAATGCCGAAGATAGTTCAGTAAAATTCGTGGCTAATTTTTTATTATTATTATTAAATAACCCCCCAAAAAAAAATATTTATTTGAAAACCTACTGTAAATTAAAGTTATTATGTATTTAACATGAAGTAAAAAAGCCCAGATACCATGGCTGTTTCTGCCTTTACTTTCGGTGCATTCGGTCAGTTCCGCGTTTTGTGGCTGCTACAACATCGGAGAATGCCGAAGATAGTTCGGTAAAATTCGTGGTTAATTAGGTTTGAGGAATTTGATTCCTCAAACCTTTTGTTTTCGTTGGTTTTTTTTTTCTTTTTCTTTTTCTTTTTCTTTTTCTTTTTTTTCTTTTTCTTTTTATTCAGCCGTCGAGACTACAGCCCAAACCGCTGGTCGGATCGACTTCAAATTTTGTATACCGATTCGCATCAACAGTGAGACGAGAATAACTCAATTTTTAGAATTCTCATGACGTCACTTTTTACGAAACCGGAAGTGACGTCATATATCATATAATTCACTATAACTTCCTTATTTTCCAACCGATTTCAAAAATTCTTTTTGAATTGTAAAGCTGCGAGAATTCTCTATCTTCGCTTCGCTGACAATGTTTGGCTATCTGCTCAAATGAGAGAGCTATAGACATGTGAAATTGAGAAAAATGAAAAAAATCAACAATTTCAGATTTTTATTTTATTTTTACGGGTGGTCTTTGAAAACAGTTTCCAATTTGTACAGTAATCTCAGCAACATAATTTTTTGACAGCGTCACGCGGGACATTCATCCGCACAGAAGATGATATTTTTCAGAGCAATGGCTTGAATAGTTCTGATTCTATTGTCTTTCAAACTTGGACGTTTTTTTTTCAATTTTTCAAAATTCTCTATCTCCGTTTCGCTGGTAGTTTTTGGCTATCTGCCCAAATGAGAGAGTTGTAGGCATTTGAAGTTTTTAAAAAAAATTGAAATGGTCATAACTTCCTCATTATTCAACCGATTTCAAATATTTTTTTTGCATTAAAAAGCCAATAAAATTCTCTATCTCCGATTCGCTGGTAGTTTTTAGCTATCTGCTCAAATGCGCGAGCTACATTTTTTTTTAAATTTTTAAAATTTTAAATGTTCATAACTTTGTTATTATCTAACCGATTTCAAATATTTTTTTTCCATTAAAAAGCCAACAAAATTCTCTATCTCAACTTCGCTGGTAGTTTTTGGCTATCTGCCCAAATGAGAGAGTTGTAGGCATTTGAAGTTTGGTTCTTTCATTTTTTTATTTTCTTTGTTGTTCAACATAATCATGATAATTATACCGATGAAAGCCGAAACAGGCCGAATGCATTTTTCAAATTTGAAATGGTCATAACTTTTTTATTATCTAACCGATTTCAAATATTTTTTTTGCATTAAAAAGCCAACAAAATTCTCTATCTCCATTTCGCTGGTAGTTTTTGGCTATCTGCCCAAATGAGAGAGTTGTAGGCATTTGAAGTTTTTTAAAAAGAATTGAAATGGTCATAACTTCCTTATTATTCAACCGATTTCAAATATTTTTTTTGCATTAAAAAGCCAATAAAATTCTCTATCTCCGATTCGCTGGTAGTTTTTAGCTATCTGCTCAAATGAGAGAGCTACATGCATTTGAAGATTTTTTTCTTCAATTTTTCAAATTTTAAATGTTCATAACTTTGTTATTATCTAACCGATTTCAAATATTTTTTTTCCATTAAAAAGCCAACAAAATTCTCTATCTCCGTTTCGCTGGTAGTTTTTGGCTATCTGCCCAAATGAGAGAGTTGTAGGCATTTGAAGTTTGGTTCTTTCATTTTTTTATTTTATTTTCTTTGTTGTTCAACATAATCATGATAATTATACCGATGAAAGCCGAAACAGGCCGAATGCCTGTGGCTGCGGCTAAATCCTTTGATCTTAGCAACGTGTTAAGTTCATGAGGTCACTGTCTAGAGTTGGATGGCACACTTCGCGTGTTAACTCTATGCGACCACTGACCAGCGTTTGTTAAAGGTACATGCCCACGCAGTAGGCACAAAATGTTCTTTATAGGAATTAAATAAGTGTATAATTATGTCACTATTCCACCAGTTCTAAACATTACGAGTGCCCGCTATACAAATATAATCATTTATTAATTATCAATTTACTGTTAGCGACGTGCGGCGGTAACAGTCTATTTTGATAATGTGCGTGGACGACGACTTTCACATCACGGCTTGCGGTGCGCATGCGCAGTATACTACGCGCGCCAGTCGGCTTCCCAATATGTAAACAAGAATATCAACATGTCGAAACGTCCAGGACGGAAATTGTATGAAACGGCGTCGGCCAAAAAAAAGGCGAAATGTCTGAGGGACAGGCAGTACAGAGAGAGAGATATAGTGGTTAATATTGGCGACCAAATCACCAAATGGAACGAGTTACGTGGAGATTTAGATTTGGACTCGAACTTAAACAATTTTCATTTTATATACGAACTGACATGCTGTGAGTGCTTTAGAATCGTCTCAACTTCAATGTCAGACTAGGGGGTTAACGGTACACATTTCGTAGAACGTTATATAATGAAAAATGCTTAGGATAGTCAAGCGATTCTGAAAATACAAAACTTTATTTTTTCAATTTCATTGGAATTGCATCAATTTTTTTTGAGTTTCATATGTTTTCGTCATTGGCAATGTCTTCTAATCACTTTGCCAGTGTACGTTTGTCAGTACATCAGGCCTCAAACCGTTGATGCAGCTTCAGTTCTTTTTGCAACCGATAGTTTACACCTTGGGCTAAAGCTTAGTTACACATGAAATCAATGTTTGAGGCTCAAACCGTTGATGCAGCTCAAGCTGCTCTAGTTAAAAATAGAAGTTATTAGTTTTCTGTGTATGGAAGTACGGATAATTCCGGATAATTCCGGATAATTCCGAAGCTGTTCCCTTGGGGAACTCTCTTCAGCGTTGTGATAAAAGCAACTTTAGTCTTCCTAACGACAACACAATTTTGAAATGCAGTAACTTCGTAAGCTATATTCAGTATACTTTCTGATGTTATCTACATTTTGTTTTAGAAGCAGTTGGCCCTTCGGGCCAAATTATTCGTCGCCCGTATTAGTAATACCACGTGTCGTAAAAACACCTCCCGCTTGGTTTATCGGTTTACGGTAAAACAAATTTTACACTTTCAATCATATGTTGAACCTAGTTTCACTGAATGGTAAGTTTTCATATACGCGTAACATAAAGCGGGCGACAAAGAGTCGCCCGTATAAGGGTCTCAGCTCTCACGGATACAGGAAATATAAAAGACAGATGAAATAGTAAAATACATCCGTATAGAGCTGAGATTTTCTAAGCTACACTAAATACTGCATTAAAAGGATAAGAAGCCCAAGAATAGCATCTTGTGCCCCTTTCTTCCAAGTTCCACTGACTCGGTCATGACACAGGGCTACTAAAATAAGTCCACAGCAATACAAGTCAATTTGTAACATCATTACTGTGTGTTACAAGTGGGTGGGGGTAATATTCAATGATTATGTTGACTGTGATTCACGAATACGTACTCGGGTACAGTACTGTAACTGGTGTCATGCGATCGTGAGAGTCGCGTTCTTGTTCGATTGTGTATAATGTCTATGTCATTGTTGCAAATTGTAGTTAAATAATATCGTCTTCGCGAGTTTGAATCTAGAAACAAATGTTTACTTTCTTGTTGTTGTTGTTCCCCTTCAATTTCGCGCACGTGCTTGTGACGTCATGGCTTTGCGTGTAAGCAGTTTTCCGACATGTCCCCCGAGTAGTAGCGAGTACGCTAGCGCGGAAACGCTCGGGATTCCGAAAATGAAAAGTGTCAATATTGACATTATGCGCTGAGTGGTACACAAAACAAGTTTTGTTTACCTTTAGTTGTCTTCACATTGCGATTATGATATAAATCTCAAGACTTGGGATATATATTAGGCAGTATATGTAGTTTTGGTGTACTAAATCAGTTGCCAAACATGTTTTTGTGTTTGAAAAAAATCTGAAAATTGGAATACTGAGCCTTACTGTGCCTTTAAAGTACTATTGCCTGCGCGTGAAACTGTTTCATAGTCAAGCGGCCGAATGTAAAAAAATAAGGAACACAGTCAAAACTAACAAATTACAATTTATATAGCAGGTTGGGTAATAATACTGTCTGTTTGGAGGGTGGTAAATACTCAGTATTATGAAAGCATAATAAGTTATAATCTTAGACACTTTCAGTATAAATGTATACAAATGTAATAATGTCAGCTCACAATTGCGTGATCTTTGTACCATGGCTCAAGAAACATCTATTTTGGGAAATGCAATAAAAGTAAACATTTTTGGCACAGTTTGTAACCTTCGTAAACGACCACAATATTAACTGTTATCTCGATTGGCATTTACAATGTTTTGGACAGTATGAACAAAAAGATACATTTTCAAACCTCTGCATTATAATAGGAAAATATTTCATATACTCTTGCAAATTAAGATACATTGTATACAGAACCGAAATATTCTGATTTTAAAATCTATTTAAGAACAACAAAAGTTGAACGAAAATGGGATGGAATTCAATCCTTTTCATAGGAGACATTATATGTACATCCGAAGTTGAAAAACATAGATACATATGTTTATTGAAAGGTTGCTCGAATAAAAAAATAAACTCTCTCTCTCAATTGATTTGTGTTTCCAAATGATTATTTACCAGTACCATTTACCACATTGGACCTATATATTGCAGCATATATGTAACCGCTGTCTGTTTCACGAACACTGCACACATTTTATGGCTATACAAACAAAACAGAAACACTACTTTTTTTTCCGATAATATCAAATTAAAGGAAAATTTAATAATGAGCCTTTTTATTCGTGAAATTTGGTCAAATAATGACGGGAACGAATTGTTAATTCGTGGGAACGAATTGCTATATCGTGGAAACAAATTGTTAATTCGAGGGAACGAATTGTTAATTCGTGGGAACGAATTGTTAAATTGAGGGAACGAATTGTTATTTCGTGGGAACGAATTAATAAAAAGAAGAAGTATGCGTCCACTGCGGGACTCCGTAGATTCGCATATCCGTGTTATACCGGATTCACATTTACGGTCGCTGACGTTTCTTGGACCGAAAGGCGTCATGCAACGTTGACGAATGACGTAAGTTTGCCGACACAACTTAAAAAATCAGCGATTGATTAAAACGTTATACAGAGCTCCAGATAAGCTGCGTATTTGCTTAGATACCCAATTAAAATTGCCAAAACCCCAATTGAAATCAAGTGTAGCGAGTTGGTATTTCATTAGAATTGTCCAAGGAGACACTTCTAATGAAATGCCAAGACATGTCTTCAATTCGAAGCAAACTATTCAATAGTTACTGTCTGTTGATGTGTAAACAGTAGTGTGATTTTATTTTACCGAATTAAAATTTTGAAATACCCAATTGCTTCAGAAATGCTGGATACTCAATTACTAATTCCTTATCTGGAGCCCTGCGTTATACATGCGCATTTTAACATAGCACATTATCTGATACATACAAACTAGGGTTATTTGAGGCTACGAGACGGTAGGAAAGGAATAGTGAGTTATATATCTTGACTTATCCCCGCAAAATTGAATTTCGTCCCCGAATTCCATTTTAATTTGTCTCTGATTTCCATATTGTTGGTACATTTTGTGGAGTACTTATCAATCATCTGTAATCGATACCCAGCCATACTATATCACACACCGATAGGCTTATGGGTGCTATAGGAGGCCTCAAATTATAGGTTACCATACCTGCATAGATTCTCATATATTTGGCGCACATTTTTGGAGCCTGAATAAATGCAACATTTATCAAAATTCGGAAATATAGACCAGACCGACGACCATCGGCCTGCTTCTTTACTGGGCTATATATCGCGGGTATGGAAGATGTTCGAACGAATTCCCACCCTTAAATATAAGCCAAATCAATGAATGAATGGAGTACTTATCATTCACGGTCTCTGGCTTGACACCAAATATCACTGGGCTAAGAAAATGCGTACCCGACCATAGGACTCAAGCGCGGGACCTTTGGCTTAGACCATAACATCGCTCTACCGACTGAGCTAACTTGGCACATAGCTATACTTCCTCCCATAGTGAGTTGCGTACCGTGACAATCAATTACAGTACCAAGGTGCATGATCACGTGGTTACAACAACAACAACAACAATTGCTGAAAGTGTTCAAAGCGCGCCCACTCCAAAGTAAACTTTATTTCATATTGTTCTTAATAGGCAACGGCGTTTGATGAAATATGGCGCAGCAAATGCGTCTTCGTGAGCTGCATTCGGCACATACTTATGTCGTTTTTGCGAAGAATCGATTTCCGTATCAGTGGGAACGAATTAATAAAAACAATCTATGTCACATGCGGGGCTCCGTACGCATCTAAACAACACATGAACTGATAATGTGTTATCTGTGTATCCGAATAATGCAAAGCGAAAGCTTTACCTGATCAAATCAGTAGCCGATTTCACAAACATTACAAAGTATATTTTTCTTGCAACGTATACTTTGAGGGAATAATCATTTATTTTTCCTGAAATGCATTATTTCATATAGAACTAACAACTGCATATATTTGATTGTTAAAAGTATGCAGAATTATAATACCGAATGTATTACATTATCACTGCCAAATTGACGCCAGCGTACTAAATGTACTAAATTACGCCAGCGTATTAACGCAACGTAATCATGTACACGTTGTATTCAACGAAAACAATGTTATATTTGCTCATCCTCGATCATAAACGTTGTCTGATAAATAGAACACTCTGCTAGTGTATAATGATATCAAGTTTATCAGGCTTGGCTCCAAGTAGAGCCTGATAAACTTGATATCAAAGTACACTAGTATAATGAGTTGGGTTGTTGTAGTGTTTCATGTATTTGTGTATACATATATTGTGGTATTACATCATGAATAGTCATGCCCAATCAATCAATCATTCATGCCCAATCAATCAGTTGAATATTGCAAAATGAATGTGATATATGTATGTTCAGTTAAGTAAGTTTGGGGTTTATACAAATCTTAAATCTGTACATATTGTTTGAAGTGGGAACGGAACTGGTATCAACATGTTTGGAAATTGCAAAGGAAATTGTGCTACAAAGGCATCATTTTTCAAGAAATTGTCTGATTTTATTAATTTTGACATCAGTTTGAAGTATATGGTGCATAAAGGGTGAATTTATGGTTAGACTTAGTTGAAATGCACACATATAACCTTTATTTGCATATTTACTACGGAAAATTGTTAAACATAAACTTCTTGGAAAATAGCTTGATTTTGGCATATTTAATATCACTATTTTTATTACTTCACAGAGATATATGGTTTAATCTGTAAGCATCTTATAAGAGTGTGTTATATGATAGTGTCAATAATAATCAGTTATACATACAAACATAAGCCATGGGTAAGTGATACAAGTCGGCTTCTCACATATGGCATTATGTGGAGACAAAGGGCTGGAATTTAACACCTGTTAAGAAAGTATTTAAGTAAACAGGTTTTCCCTGAGCCGATAAGTTTGGCAGATTCAACTTTCAGAGCAAGGCACACATTTCTCATTAGCCCTCCAGTTCCGGGATCACGTGACATATTGTAAAACTGTATTGTATTGGTTTATGATTATTGTTTGTGATAATCTGAAGGAAATAAATATAACCCGCCTGGAAATTTGTCAGTTGCGATTTGCATGCTGATTAATAAAGGTGATATTGAATCTAACGATGTATTCCTTCGGTTATTTCAGGTTAGTTTTTTCTAAATGATTGTGTTGTACATTTTCAGAACAGTATCATTATTCACATTGTCCTGTTTGAGGTGAACATTGTAGAATTGTGGAAGCTATCACTTCCTTCATTAATACAAATATGCAAATAATGAGATTTTGTATATTAATTTCATAACTTCATTCTTTCATTTCTGTGCAATTATTAGAATATCTAGCTGTTTACATTGTCAGAAAGTGAATTAACTCAGTGAATGTACAATTGTAGCGTGAGAGTGTGTATTATTGTAATGCAATCATTATTTGTTTAGACCTGGCATACAGGTACACATCAGTAAGTAAGGCATCAGCTATAATATTACACGAGGATCAAAGAATAAGCACCATTCAGTTAGCTATGGACATGCATTTGTAAATAATTAATTAGTATGATGGAATAGTTATATATCCATTAGCCAAATATAGTAAGTAATGTACATCAAAACTGCAAAAGCATATGTTATTACATTTACATGCTGATCCAAACCATAGCATCACGCAATCAGTCATATATATTTGTAAATATATACTAAGCTGTCGCTACTGTGATGGTATATGGAATAATTAATTATATTTGACATTTATTCCTGTGTCAGATCAACCAATTCGCCAATATGCCAATTATTGACATTCGTGCATGTACATATTCTGTAGTGTCAGTCATAAAGCATAACCACAAAACAACATCAATAACCAATGTCGGAAACACTGTAATTGGTTCTGCACTGTTGGGTACAAGAGGAAACAGTTCTCCTCAATGATTAGTATGCATAGTCTGCCAGAAAATGTACATGTATGCGAAGGCGTAAGATCGGTGTTTGACATTTAGTTGCGAACTATTGATTTCCAGGTACCTCTCTACTATTGCTATGCGTAATTGAATGAAATGTTATTAATAAATTTAAGCCCTGCCTAAAATGACCGCAGATGTTGACATGCCATTAAACATCATTAATCGATCAATCTATAACTTAAGATGTGCAAACGATATGTGTCGATATGATAATGATTAACCCTTTCTCACCCGATTAACCGACATGGACTAGTCCGTCCTCATTTAACAAGTAATCAAGTATTTAAAAGAGAGAATGTAACAAACATTGACGATCCGGATAAGGCTGACTCATCTGGATATGCACTTTTGCTCAGCATCGATATATAGATCTGTGGTATTGAAATGGGTTAATCTCATTGGTATCCAAATTGAAAACCGGTTGCAAGTGGTACACTATTTGGTCTGAATTGTATTAGTTATTGAAAATATTACCACTACCAATCTGGTTTACAATTTGTATGCCAATATCGCTCACATAACATCGCAATCATGCTAATGGTAATAGACAGTCATATGTATTTGTATGGAACACCTTGAAATTGCATTATCATGTATACCATGTTGATAATCTGTCATTGAACTTGTATGCGGCTCTTGTCAAAACCCGCACCTGTCAGTACAGTTCAATACATCCTATCAATTTGACTGAAACACCATGCACAAGGTGATCCAATCAAACTCAGTTAATAGGAACATTATTGTGTTTGTCATTGCTTATACATGTGTGTCAATTATTAAAATAAGCAGTTGCGATTTGCATGCTGATTAATAAAGGTGATATTGAAGCTAACGAAGTATTCCTTCGGTTATTTCAAAAAACACAAAAGCGAGTTTCCCCTATTTCCACATTCAAAACCACAACATAACACTAGCAATAGTATTTTGATATCAAGTTTATCAGGCTCAGCTCAGAGCCAAGCCTGATAAACATGATATCAACATACACGAGCGAGCTTGGTATCATCTATATTGCAAACATACTATCAAGGAATGCATTTGGTAGAATAATATTTCATTTTTATCATTCCTTTTACTTGTGTACATGTAAGACATTGCGGTATCTGTGAATATGGGGGCATTCACAAGTCGACAATCTCTATACTAGTCAGTACCGGGTACATCTGTGTGTTACATGTATCTAAGTCTGTGTTCACAAATACTCCCTGTACACCCATGTGTTACATGTATCTCAGTCTGTGTTCACAAATACTCCCTGTACACCCGTGTGTTACATGTATCTAAGTCTGTGTTCACAAATAATCCATGTACACCCGTGTGTTACATGTATCTAAGTCAGTGTTAACAAATAATCCCTGTACATCCGTGTGTTACATGTATCTACGTCTCTGTTCACAAATACTCCCTGTACATCCGTGTGTTACATGTATCTAAGTCTGTGTTCACAAATGCTCCCTGTACACCCGTGTGTTATATGTATCTAAGTCTGTGTTCACAAATAATCCATGTACACCCGTGTGTTACATGTATCTAAGTCTGTGTTCACAAATACTCCCTGTGCACCCGCGTGTTACATGTATCTAAGTATGTGTTCACAAATACTCCCTGTACACCCGTGTGTTACATGCATCTAAGTCTGTGTTCACAAATGTTCACTGTACATCCGTGTGTTACATGTATCTAAGTCTGTGTTCACAAATGCTCCCTGTACACACGTGTGTTACATGTATCTCTAAGTCTGTGTTCACAAATAATATTTGTACACCCGTGTGTTACATGTATTTAAGTCTGTGTTCACAAATAATCCCTGTACACCCGTGTGTTACATGTATCTAAGTCTGTGTTCATAAATAATCCCTGTTCCCCCAGTGTGCTAAATGTATCTAAGTCTGTGTTCACAAATACTCACTGTACACCCGTGTGTTACATGTATCTAAGTCTGTGTTCACAAATGCTCCCTGTACACCCGTGTGTTACATGTATCTCTAAGTCTGTGTTCACAAATAATACGTGTACACCCGTGTGCTACATGTATCTAAGTCTGTGTTCACAAATAATCCCTGTACATCCGTGTGTTACATGTATCTAAATCTGCGTTCACAAATACTCCCTGTGCATCCGTGTGTTACATGTATCTACGTTTGTGTTCACAAATGCTCCCTGAACACCCGTGTGTTACTTGTATCTAAGTCTGTGTTCACAAATACTCCCTGTACACCCGTGTGTTACATGTATCTAAGTCTGTGCGCACAAATACTTACTGTACATCCGTGTGTTACATGTATCTAAGTCTGTGTTCACAAATACTCCCTGTACACCCGTGTGTTACATGTATCTAAGTATGTGTTCACAAATACTCACTGTACATCCGTGTGTTACATGTATCTAAGTCTGTGCTCACAAATACTCCCTGTACACCCGTGTGTTACATGTATCTAAGTGTTCACAAATACTCTCTGTACACCCGTGTGTTACATATATCTAAGTCTGTGTGCACAAATACTTACTGTACATCCGTGTGTTACATGTATCTAAGTCTGTGTTCACAAATACTCCCTGTACACCCGTGTGTTACATGTATCTAAGTCTATGTTCACAAATGTTCACTGTACATCCGTGTGTTACATGTATCTAAATCTGTGTTCACAAATAATCCCTGTACACCCGTGTGTTACACGTATGTAAGTCTGTGTTCACAAATAATCCCTGTACACCCGTGTGTTACATTTATCTAAGTCTGTGTTCACAAATACTCACTGTACATCCGTGTGTTACATGTATATAAGTCTGTGTTCACAAATAATCCCTGTACACCCGTGTGCTACATGTATCTATGTCTGTGTTCACAAATACTCCCTGTACACCCGTGTGTTACATGTATCTAAGTCTCTGTTCACAAATAATCCCTGTACACCCGTGTGTTACATGTATCTAAGTCTGTGTTCACAAATACTCACTGTACACCCGTGTGTTACATGTATCTGCCCTCAGAAATACTCTCTGTTTTACCTTTATATGATCCTTTGATGCCGAGGCTCGGGTTATGGTTCAAGCTCGGGCAGAACGTTTCATCGGGATGGGTCACATTCTTCGCCCACTCGAGGAAGTCGTGTGCCACGGGGCTGTGCAGCACGTAGTCGACGAAAGCGCGGCTCACCGCCACGTGCACCGCACCTTTCACGGGCGTGATTCCGTGGGGCGCTGGCCCGGCTCTCAACCAGCGATCAGTGTTCGCCCTGTAAAACATGCCCGGTGCAGTACATGTGTATTATGGAACAGCTTGTATACAAATTGATTATTTTCATGTACATGCATACTATTGTGGTACATGTAATGACGACTACATACTATTATGGTACATGTAATGACGCCTACATACCATAGTGGTACATGAGTAATGACACCCACAGACCATAGTGGTACATGCGTAATGACACCTACATACCATAGTGGTACATGCGTCATAATGACGCATACATACCATTGTGGTACATGCGTCATGACGCCTACATACCATAGTGGTACATGCGTCATAATGACACCTACAGACCATAGTGGTACATGCGTCATAATGACGCCTACATGCCATAGTGGTACATGCGTAATGACGCCTACAGACCATAGTGGTACATGCGTCATAATGACGCCTACATACCATAGGTATACATGCGTAATGACGCCTATAGACCATAGTGGTACATGCGTCATAATGACGCATACAGACCATTGTTGTACATGCGTAGTGACGCCTACAGACCATAGTGGTGCATGCGTAATGACACCCTACATACCATAGTGGTATATGCGTAATGACACCTACAGAACCTATTGGTACATGCATAATGACGCCTACAGACCATAGTGGTACATGCGTAATGACACCTACATACCATAGTGGTACATGCGTCATAATGACACCTACATACCATAGTGGTACATGAGTAATGACACCCACACACCATAGTGGTACATGCGTAATGACACCTACAGACCATAGTGGTACATGCGTCATAATGACTCATACATACCATTATGGTACATGCATCATGACGCCTACATACGATAGTGGTACATGCGTCATAATGACGCCTACAGACAATAGTGGTATATGCGTCATAATGACGCCTACATACCATAGTGGTACATGCGTAATGACGCCTACAGACCATAGTGGTACATGCGTCATAATGACGCCTACATACCATAGGTATACATGCGTAATGACACCTATAGACCATAGTGGTACATGCGTCATAATGATGCCTACAAACCATAGTTATACATGCGTAATGACGCCTATAGACCATAGTGGTACATGCGTCATATTGACGGCTACTGACCATTGTTGTACATGCGTAGTGACGCCTACAGACCATAGTGGTGCATGCGTAATGACACCCTACATACCATAGTGGTATATGCGTAATGACACCTACAGAACCTATTGGTACATGCATAATGACGCCTACAGACCATAGTGGTACATGCGTAATGACACCTACATACCATAGTGGTACATGCGTCATAATGACGCCTACAGACCATAGTGGTACATGCGTAATGACGCCTACAGACCATAGTGGTACCATAGTGGTACATGCGTAATGACACCTGCATACCATAGTGGTACATGCGTCATAATGACGCCAACATACCATAGTGATACATGCGTCATAATGACGCATACATACCATAGTGGTACATGCGTAATGACGCCTACAGACCATAGTGGTACATGCGTCATAATGACACCTACAAACCAAAGTGGTACATGCGTCATAATGACGCCTACAGACAAATAGTGGTACATGCGTCATAATGGCGCCTACATACCATAGTCGTACAAGCGTAATGACGCATACAGACCAAAGTGGTACCATAGTTGTACATGCGTAATGACACATGCATGCCATAGTGGTACATGCGTGATAATTACGCCTACATACCATATTGGTACATGCGTAATGACGCCTACAGACTATAGTGGTACATGCGTCATAATGACACCCACAGACCAAAGTGGTACAAGCGTCATAATGACGCCTACAGACCTTAGTGGTACATGCGTCATAATGACGCCTACATACCATAGTGGTACTTGTGTCATAATGACGCCAACATACCATAGTGGTAAATGCGTCATAATGACGCCTACATACCATAGTGGTACATGCGTCATAATGACATCTACATACCATAGTGGTATATGCGTCATAATGACGCCTACATACCATAGTGGTGCATGCGTCATAATGACGCCTACAGACCATAGTGGTACATGCGTAATGACGCCTGCAGACCATAGTGGTATATGCGTAATGACTCCTACATAACATACTGGTACATGCATAATGACACCTACATACCACAGTGGTACATGCGTCATAATGACACCTACAGACCATAGTGGTACATGAGTAATGACGCCTACATACCATAGTGGTACATGCGTCATAATGACGCCAACATACCATAGTGGTATATGCGTCATAACATGCTACAGACCATAGTGGTACATGCGTAATGACGCCTACAGACCACAGTTGTACCATAGTGGTACATGCGTAATGACACCTGCATACCATAGTGGTACATGGGTCATAATGATGCCTACATACCATAGTGGTACATGTGTCATAATGACACCTACAGACCAAAGTGGTACATACGTCATAATGACGCCTACATACCATAGTGGTACATGCGTAATGACGCCTACATACCATAGAGTGGTACATGCGTCATCATGACACCTACAGAACAAAGTGGTAAATGCGTCATAATGACGCCTACATAGCATAGTGGTACATGCGTCATAATGACACCTACATACCATAGTGGTTCATGCGTCATAATGACGCCTACATACCATAGTTGTTACATGCGTCATGACATGCTACATACCATAGTGGTACATGCGTAATCACGCCTGCAGACCATAGTGGTACAGGCGTCATAATGACGCCTACCGACCATAGTGGTACATGCGTAATGACACCTACAGACCATAGTGGTACATGCGTAATGACGCCTGCATACCGTAGTGGTACATGCGTAATGACGCATACAGACCATAGTGGTACATGCGTCATAATGACGCCTACAGACCACAGTGGTACATACGTAATGACGCCTGAAGACCATAGTGGTACATGCGTAATGACACATACAGACAATAGTGGTATATGCGTAATGACACATACAGACCATAGTGGTACATGCATAATGACGTCTTCAGACCATATTGGTACATGCGTAATGATACCTACTTGCCACAGTGGTACATGTGTAATGAGACCTACATACCATAGTGGTACATGCGTCATAATGACGCCTACATACCACAGTGGTACATGCGTAATGACACATACAGACCATAGTGGTACATGTGTCATAATGACGCCTACACACCATAGTGGTACATACGTCATTAATCACACCTACAGACGATAGTGGTACATGCGTCATAATGACTCATACATACCATAGTGGTACATGCGTATGACGCATACAGACCATAGTGGTACATGTGTCATAATGACGCATACATATCATAATGGTACATGCGTCATAATGACGCCTAAATACCACAGTGGTACATGCGTCTAATGACACCTTACTTACCATAGTGGTACATGCGTCATAATGACGCTAAATATACCATAGTCGTACATGTGTCATAATGACGTCTACATACCATAGTGGTACATGCGTAATGAAACCTACATACCACAGTGGTACATGCGTCATAATGACGCATAACATACCATTGTGGGTACATGCGTCATGACGCCCTACATACATAGTGGTACATGCGTCATATGACGCCTACAAACCATAGTGTACATGTGTGATGACACCTGCATGCGATAGTGTTTGCATGCGTAAACACGCCTACAGACCATAGTGGTACATGGCGTAATGACGCCTTACAAAGACCCATAGTGGGTACATCGTCATGGCGCTACGGACCATAGTGGTAATGCGTAATGCCACCTACAGACCATAAGTGGTACATGCATAATGACGCATACAGACCATAATGGTACATACGTAATCGAGCCTACATATCATAGTGGTACTTGCGTAATGACGCCTACAGACCATAGTGGTACATGCGTAATGACACCTATTTTCCATAGTGGTATATGCGTAATGACACCTACAGTGTATTGGTACATTGCGTAATGACGCCTACAGACCATAGTGGTTCCATATTGGTACTGCGTAATGACACCTGCGTACCATAGTGGAACATGAGTCATAATGAAGCCTACATACCATGGTGATACATGCGTCATAATGACGCCTGCATAGCATAGTGGTACATGCGTCATAATGACGCCTGTAGACCATAGTGGTACATGCGTCATGACGCCTACAGACCATAGTGGTATATGCGTAATGCCACCTACAGACCATAGTGGTACATGCATAATGACGCCTACAGACCATTGTGGTACATGCGTAATCACGCCTACAGACCATAGTGGTACTTGCGTAATGTCGCCTACAGACAATAGTGGCACACACCTATAGACCATAGTGGTATATGCGTAATGACACCTACAGACTATAGTGGTACATGCGTAATGACGACTACAGAACATAGTGTTACCATAGTGATACATGCGTAATGACACCTGCATACCATAGTGGTATATGCGTCATAATGACAACTACATACCATGGTGATACATGCGTCATAATGACGCCTACATACCATAGTGGTACATTCGTCACAATGACGCCTACAAACCATATTGGTACATGCGAAAAGACACCTACAGACCATAGAAGTACATGCGTCATAATGACGCCTACATACCATAGTGGTACATGCGTAATGACGCCTACAGACCATAGTGGTATATGCGTAATGACGCCTACAGACCATAGTGGTATATGCGTAATGACACATACAGACCATAGTGGTACATGCATAATGACGTCTTCAGACCATATTGGTACATGCGTAATGATACCTACTTGCCACAGTGGTACATGTGTAATGAGACCTACATACCATAGTGGTACATGCGTCATAATGACGCCTACATACCACAGTGGTACATGCGTAATGACACATACAGACCATAGTGGTACATGTGTCATAATGACGCCTACACACCATAGTGGTACATACGTCATAATCACACCTACAGACGATAGTGGTACATGCGTCATAATGACTCATACATACCATAGTGGTACATGCGTATGACGCATACAGACCATAGTGGTACATGTGTTATAATGACGCCTACATATCATAGTGGTACATGCGTCATAATGACGCCTAAATACCACAGTGGTACATGCGTCATAATGACACCTACATACCATAGTGGTACATGCGTCATAATGACGCCTAAATACCATAGTGGTACATGTGTCATAATGACGTCTACATACCATAGTGGTACATGCGTAATGAAACCTACATACCACAGTGGTACATGCGTCATAATGACGCATACATACCATTGTGGTACATGCGTCATGACGCCTACATACCATAGTGGTACATGCGTCATAATGACGCCTACAAACCATAGTGGTACATGTGTGATGACACCTGCATACGATAGTGTTGCATGCGTAAACACGCCTACAGACCATAGTGGTACATGCGTAATGACGCCTACAGACCATAGTGGTACATGCGTCATGGCGCCTACGGACCATAGTGGTATATGCGTAATGCCACCTACAGACCATAGTGGTACATGCATAATGACGCATACAGACCATAATGGTACATACGTAATCGAGCCTACATATCATAGTGGTACTTGCGTAATGACGCCTACAGACCATAGTGGTACATGCGTAATGACACCTACATACCATAGTGGTATATGCGTAATGACACCTACAGAGTATATTGGTACATGCGTAATGACGCCTACAGACCATAGTGGTACCATATTGGTACATGCGTAATGACACCTGCGTACCATAGTGGAACATGAGTCATAATGAAGCCTACATACCATGGTGATACATGCGTCATAATGACGCCTGCATAGCATAGTGGTACATGCGTCATAATGACGCCTGTAGACCATAGTGGTACATGCGTCATGACGCCTACAGACCATAGTGGTATATGCGTAATGCCACCTACAGACCATAGTGGTACATGCATAATGACGCCTACAGACCATTGTGGTACATGCGTAATCACGCCTACAGACCATAGTGGTACATGCGTAATGTCGCCTACAGACAATAGTGGCACACACCTATAGACCATAGTGGTATATGCGTAATGACACCTACAGACTATAGTGGTACATGCGTAATGACGACTACAGAACATAGTGTTACCATAGTGATACATGCGTAATGACACCTGCATACCATAGTGATATATGCGTCATAATGACAACTACATACCATGGTGATACATGCGTCATAATGACGCCTACATACCATAGTGGTACATTCGTCACAATGACGCCTACAAACCATATTGGTACATGCGAAAAGACACCTACAGACCATAGAAGTACATGCGTCATAATGACGCCTACAGACCATAGTGGTACATGCGTAATGACGCCTACAGACCATAGTGGTATATGCGTAATGACGCCTACAGACCATAGTGGTAAATTCGAATTGACACATACAGACCATAGTGGCACATACATAATGACGCCTACAGACCATAGTGGTACATGCGTAATGACACCTGCATACCATAGTGGTACATGCGTAATCACGCCTACAGACCATAGTGGTACATGCGAAGGACGCCTACAGACCATAGTGGTACATGCGTAATGACGCCTACAGACCATAGTGGTACATGCGTCATGACGCCTACAGACCATAGTGGTATATGCGTAATGCCACCTACAGACCATAGTGGTACATGCATAATGACGCCTACAGACCATAGTGGTACATGCATAATCACGCCTACAGACCATAGTGGTACATACGTAATGACGCCTACAGACCATAGTGGTACATGCTTAATGACACCTACAGACCACAGTGGTACGTGCGTAATGACACCTACAGACTATAGTGGTACATGCGTAATGACGCCTACAGACCATAGTGGTATATGCGTAATGACACCTACAGACTAAAGTGGTACATGCGTAATGACGCCTACAGACCATAGTGGTACCATTGTGGTACATGCGTAATGACACCTGCGTACCATAGTGGCACATGAGTCATAATGACGCCTACATACCATGGTGATACATGCGTCATAATGACGCCTACATACAATAGTGGTACATGCGTCATAATGACGCCTACAGACCATAGTGGTACATGCGTGATGACGCCTACAGACCATAGTGGTATATGCGTAATGCCACCTACAGACCATAGTAGTACATGCATAATGACGCATACAGACCATAGTGGTACATGCGTAATCACGCCTACAGACCATAGTGGTAAATGCGTAATGACGCCTACAGACCATAGTGGTATATGCGTCATGGCGCCTACAGACCATAGTGGTATATGCGTAATGCCACCTACAGACCATAGTGGTACATGCATAATGACGCATACAGACCATAATGGTACATGCGTAATCGAGCCTACAGACCATAGTGGTACTTGCGTAATGACGCCTACAGACCATAGTGGTACATGCGTAATGACACCTACATACCATAGTGGTATATGCGTAATGACACCTACAGACTATATTGGTACATGCGTAATGACGCCTACAGACCATAGTGGTACCATACTGGTACATGCGTAATGACACCTGCGTACCATAGTGGAACATGAGTCACAATGAAGCCTACATACCATGTTGATACATGCGTCATAATGACGCCTACATACCATAGTGGTACATGCGTCATAATGATGCCTACAGACCATAGTGGTACATGCGTCATGACGCCTACATACCATAGTGGTATATGCGTAATGCCACCTACAGACCATAGTAGTACATGCACAATGAAGCATACAGACCATAGTGGTACATGCGTAATCACGCCTACAGACCATAGTGGTACATGCGTAATGACGCCTACAGACCATAGTGGTATATGCGTAATGACACCTACAGACTATAGTGGTACATGCGTAATGACGCCTACAGACCATAGTGGTACCATAGTGGTACATGCCTAATGATACCTGCATACCATAGTGGTATATGCGTCATAATGACGCGTACATATCATGGTGATACATGCGTCATAATGACGCCTACATACCATAGTGGTACATGCGTCATAATGACGCCTTCAGACCATAGTGGTACATGCGTAATGACGCCTACAGACCATAGTGGTTCATGCGTAATGACGCCTACAGACCATAGTGGTATGTGCGTCATAATGACGCATACATACCATGGTGATACATGCGTCATAATGACGCATACATACCATGGTGATACATATCATAGTGGTACATGCGTCATAATGATGCCTACAGACCATAGTGGTACATGCGTAATGACGCCTACAAACCATAGTGGTACATGCGTAATGACACCTGCATACCATAGTGGTGTATGCGTAATCACGCCTACGTACGATAGTGGTACATGCGTACTGACGCCTACATACCATAGTGGTACATGCGTCATGACGCCTACAGACCATAGTGGTATATGCATAATGCCACCTACAGACCATAGTGGTACATGCATAATGACGCCCACAGACCATAAAGGTACATGCGTAATCACGCCTACAGACCATAGTGGTACATGCGTAATGACACCAACGGACCATAGTGGTACATGCGTAATGACACCTACATACCATAGTGGTATATGCGTAATGACACCTGCAGACTCTAGTGGTACATGCGTAATGACGCCTACAGACCATAGTGGTACCATACTGGTACATGCGTAATGATTCCTACAGACCATAGTGGTACATGCGTCATAATGACGTCTACAGACCATAGTGGTACATGCGTAATGACGTCTACAGACCATAGTGGTACATGCTTAATGACACCTACAGACCATAGTGGTACATGCGTAATGACGCCTATAGACATTGGTGGTACATGCGTAATGACGCCTATAGACCATAGTGGTACATGCGTAATGACACCTGCATACCATAGTGATACATGCGTCATAATGACTCCTACATACGATAGTGGTACATGCGTCATAATGACGCCTACAGACCATAGTGGTACATGCATAATGACGCCTACAGACCATAGTGGTACATGCCTAATGACGTCTACAGACCATAGTGGTATATGTGTAATGACACCTACAGACCATAGTGGTACATGCGTAATGACGCCTACAGACCATAGTGGTACATGCGTCATAATGACGCCTACATACCATAGTGGTACATGCGTCATAATGACGTCTTCAGACCATAGTGGTACATTCGTAATGACGCCTACAGACCATAGTGGTACATGCGTAATGACACCTACAGACCATAGTGGTACATGCGTAATGACGCCTACATATCGCTGTGGTACAAATATTGGCACGATTAGCGCAGGCGGTGGTGTATCCACACTTGTTATCTATTCACGTGTGTGTGTACCCATGGTAACGAGTCAACACATACTCAATACTATAGGAAAATAAACATGTAGTATCCTTGTTATTCTGCCCGTTAAAGGTACATGCCCACTCAACAGGCACACACTGTTATTTATAGGAATTAAATTAAGTATAATCGTGTCACTATTCCACCAGTTCTAACAATTACGAGTGCCCGCTATACAGATATAATCATTTAGCAATAGTAATGTTACTGACAGTGCCTCGCGGTGGTATCAGGTTATTTTCATATGCAAATCAGGCATGATATTGTCTTAATTATTTATACTAATTAAATGCGTCACCTGAAAAAATGATGTTTTCGACTGAGTATAAGGTATGATCATAGCACATCAAAAATTAAATACAGAGAATAAATAGTAATATCAATTAACATTTTAAGGAAACACGGTTATCGCCCCTGATATCAGTGCGGAAATTTACGTCCGATATAAAATTTATAATAATGCCAATGGATACGTGTAAAATGGTGAATTAATGTTTATTTTTCCAGAAAATGTCTCAGATGATGTATCTGATATAAAGGACATATTGTGCCTACTGAGTGGGCGTGTACCTTTAATAATATAGCATGTCTGTACGTATCTAATCCTGATAACAGCACACGACCTTTCAACCTCGGCTGGTTGTGGTTAGCTCCCTGGATCCCGTTTCACTCCGCGCGTCGTAAAACAAAAATGTTCGTAAGTGCAACATTTATGATAGTCTGTAAATTTCACATTAACAATGCTTTCTTGTACACAATTATTGGATTTACATTTATTCATCATAGGCTGCATATGCAGCCTATGCTCAATAAATGTAAATCCATCAATTGAACTTTCCAGACGATCCTTAATTTGCACTTCCGCACATTTTAGTCGTACTAGGTTTCGTGAAACGGCCCCCTGTAGCATATTTCACCAAAATTGCAAAGTATTATTATCTTGCTAAGTACAGTTTGAGGGAGAACTTTTCAATTTAATGATAATTTTTTTTTTAATTATTATACTGAATTTATTACATTATGACAGCCATTTTCGCTGTGATAATACAATACATTCAGTATAATAATTCTGCATACTTTTAATCATCAAATATATTCAGTCGTTAGTTCTATATGCAATAATGAATTTCGGGAAAAATAAATGATTACCTCGAAGTATACTTAGCTAGATAAGTATGCTTAGCAATTTTAGTGAAATCGGCTACTGATCTTACGGTAGTCGGGGACCATTGTATACATTCTGATGTTTCGCCGCGTGCATGACCTATAATAGTGTATAGACCCTGATCATATTGCGTCCTACAGGTGAAGACCGACTAACGAATTCTCGCCAAATTCCCATTGCCCCACCACCTTGTTGTACAGTTCGTTAAGACAATGCTTTGTACGACAACAGTCGGATGGATAATGTTTTTGTCTGGACATTGGATTTGATGGAGGATGGTGAGGCATGGCCGGGTCTGTAGGGGTGGGGGGGGGGTGTATTTAATATGCTTGTACCTGTCAATCCCAGCCAGTCTTTCCTGCTTTCACTATTGGTATGGATGTTGTGGGACCAACCTTGTAGTTCATGTTGTTGTTGTTGTGACTGCTATCAGATGATGTTGTTGCTGCTGCTGCTGCCCCGCGTTTATTTTTTGGCTACACCCCCCCAATAAACAATAAATTCCCAACGCGAACATAGAAACGTGCCTTGTAACTTGTACAAAATATTTAGTCGGCGAAGTTTAGAGGGGAGGGTGGGGGGGGGGGGTGGGGGGTGGGGGGTCCCGCCGGGTCCGCTTTTACATTATTTGGCCACGGAAACTCTGTTTACATCTCGTGACCAATAGGCTCAGTGTTTTCTTTTAAATGCTTCAAATATGCTGAAACTGGTGTCAATTTCTCTAACCTTAAATCTAGAGTGCTACATCACGGTTGGGAAACCACCAGACCTTCCCAATATTGTGTATGTGGAAAGCTGTCCGGTGGCAACTTCCGTGAACGTCCGGTGGCCCAAAAACTTTGTAAACAAGGTGAGTACGAGTGACATTTTTATATTTATTTCATACACGTGGGCCCTTTCTCGAAAATCGGGCTCTGTTCTGCAGTAGATATATATGTCTTCTTTGTGTACAAAGTGATTTTGGCACGAATTTATGTAATTTGTAGAAGTTGGAACTGTTGTCCGAGTTGCACGTGGTGTTTCATATTTGAACTAAGTTTCCCAATATATTTACGAATTTCGACACCCTGCCCGGTGTATACAACACAAGAACCATCTTAACATCGGTCCTGACAAAAAACAATCACCAATTTACACGTTTTTCCATAGTTACGGCCATTTTTTCCATAGTGAAAGTCTGGTGGAAACGGAGAACGTCTGGTGGCAATGGGATTCAGTGCCAATTATGACTTTTTTTTGTCGAAACATGGGTGGGCACGCTTCAGGTCCTATGACTTCACCAATTTTCGAACCGATATTGACATAACTGATATCGTCGTGTCCCTTATAAATAGGAGTTTTCAGTTGTGTTGGAAGAAACGGGGTGTGCTAACTAAGGAATGCGCAGGAGTGGCCGGAACACCAATTGCAGAATCGATTTTCTTTGCTACCATATTTATGTATTCCGTATTGCCCGCCTGTCAGAGGCGCACCCATTCAAGCCACAAGACAAGAAGGGTAGTGTCCACGGAACGCCCCGTCAGAAATGTACCTGGTCTATTGAAAAAATTCCCAAACCAAAAACCAATGGGGCTTGCTATATACACATGGCCATCATGCTAGCACGCACGCCCATATGTGTCCCATGTAGATTGCTAGCTGGGAACCAACAAAGCGGCCGGTCGTGGCCTGTGTTTGCAGGTGGAGGAAAGCCCGAGTGCCGGGAGTAAAACCACCGCAAGCTTGCACGAAACATACGAAACCGTAAAGACGTATCTAGGTACAAGCACTGATCCATTGGTCTACCAGTTCACGATCGTGTAAAGTTTCCTGATAAAACAGACAACCTGCCCACGGAGTATAAAGATACTTCTCCTACGTTTACCACCGTCCAATAAGACCCAGTGATTTTCCGATTCTAACTTGTTCTACCTTACGTTACATTGCAAAGTTCAAAACCTAGATAGTACATGCACTTTACCTGAAATACTTGAGTTTAGAAAAAAAAAACATGCAGAACAAAAATCATGTTTCTTGAAACAATTTGGCAGCGAAAGAGTTAAGCCAGCGAGGTGATGTGGCTGTCATGAAAAATTAGCGTGGGATATCTTATTTACCGACAGCAACAACAACAACATCATACAAGTTCTCAATTCATATTTGGATATGTAGCTTTTCTAAATACAATGTATCGTCATTTGAGCTCTGATTTTGGCACCGTTGTCTATTCCATAGATAATAAGTGGGCTCAGTATGAACCCATTGACCCGGCCTTAGATGACCCTGGTAAATGATCGGCCATTAAACCCAAAAAAACCACAGACACAGGGCGATTAAATGCTGTCACTGGTGAAATCCCATTGCCACCAGACGTTCACCGTTTCCACCAGAATTTCACTATGGATAAAATGGCCGTAACTTTGAAATACCGTGTAAATCGGTGATTGTTTTTCGTCAGGACCGATGTTAAGGGGGTTCTTGTGTTGTATACACCGGACAGGGTGTCGAAATTCGTAAATATATTGGGAAACTTAGTTCAAATATGAAACACAAAATCACTTTGTACACAAAGAAGACATATATATCTACTGCAGAACAGAGCCCGATTTTCGAGAAAGGGCCCACGTGTATGAAATAAATATAAAAATGTCACTCGTACTCACCTTGTTTACAAAGTTTTTGGGCCACCGGACGTTCACGGAAGTTGCCAGCGGACTGCTTTCCACATACACAATATTGGGAAGGTCTGGTGGTTTCCCACCCGTGCATGCCAGGTTATAATATAGGAGACACGTCTTTATTTATTCTTTCAATCTGACACTTTTCTGGCAAAATGAACATTGATTTACCATTACCAGAAGTACTAATTGACATTATTACACTTTTTATATCAAACGCGAAATGCCAGTTTGATATCAGGGGCGATAACCGTGTTTCCTTAAAATGATAACAGAAGCAACTATTTATTCCATTTATTTATTTTTTGATGTGCAATATCATACTTTATGATATGTCGATAAAAATATTTATTCAGCATTTAGTTGATATAAATAATTTATGTACAAGAAGGTCCCACAGCATCCATACGAATAGTGAAAGTATGAGAGACTGGCCTTATTGGATGGGATTCGGTTAAAGTATATAGTAAAACTATTTAGTGTCTTCTAACCTATGCTGTGATAATTTGTGGGTGAAATCTTACATCAACACCGGCATTGGAGGTGTGACTTGAACAGCCAATCAGATGTCGGACTATAATTTATTAGAGGGAGAATTACTTGAGTGGACGGCAGTGCCATCTGACGTCATAATGACGCACTACTAACCCATATATTGCTTGCATCATTCTGCTTGTAGCTTGATGCTTTCTGCTTGCGGCTTTCCGCTTTCGGACTGTAGCTTGATGATTACTTCATGCGGCTTTGTCCTTACTGATTGCGGCCTTATTCAGAGTGCTAAGTGCTTTGTTCTTACTTTCTATTGCAAATGCTTAGTGCAATAAAACAGGGACACGAATAAGGACGTATCAATAATTGTAATGTAAATAAGACGAATTAACAAAGCAATCAGCAGAATGGACATGTAAGAAAGACAAATACAATTACAACAAGCATATTTCAAATGTAATAAATACAAATGACGAATGAAATAACATGAATAAGTTACAGTGCCATCAGCACGCAAGCATCAAGTCACATAGAATTATTGCGGATATTACCTTCCATACCAATACCCCGCGTGAACAGGAAATAGTATGGTTTATCGCGTATTCTTGAAGACAGATCCAACAAAGGGTCGTTACAATATTGCATAACCATATTTATGAAAGGTCTTGGTTTACAGATGTCGTTCTATGGAAAACGATTTAATTCGTATTGGCAATACTTTATGCACTGTTTGTCGCAAATTTAAAACTCACGGGGAAATGAGCATACGCAATATAAGATATCAACCTAGGTTTAAACGTGTTTACTTACTGATGAGGGGTAGTTAGTGCCGACGGCCGGTCAGACCCGGCCCGCGGCAGTTAGTGCCGACGGCCGGTCAGACCCGGCCCCGCTCTATGTGAAAGTGTGCCCGCAACCGTTACTTTTATTAAATAAAATGTAAACAGTTCACCCATTAACTGTAACACGTATTCTGGATACAATTAGCCACGGATAAAACCGAGCCTAGGTCTTAATCACCGTCGAATATTTCGAAAATCAACATAAAATAAAAAAATTAAATTGTCAGAAAAATAATCGTACACAGATAAAGATTATGGTAGTGCTAACTACGCGGCTCCTGGCATATCGCATCATGTTGACACTGGGCCAAACATGTTTTTATTAGCCGATCTATTTATAGATCGCTATTAGCCGCTCTATTTATAGATCGGCTATATATTGGTTATCCATTGGTTTGTGAAAAAGTTTGTAACGACCCTTTTCTCTTATATTCGGTAATCTACAAACGCGAATTTTGTTGTATCACTTCCAAACTACATCAACCGGATAATTTTTAATTTTTGGCCATTATCTCTGTTTAAAACTTTAAATATAGCGAAATAACACAATTTGGCGTAGGAATTCGGTAAACTAAAGTTAGGCGGTTTGCCTTCTAGGTAATTTGTACGAATAGGAGCTTGCGTCTATTTTTAGGTGGCACTGTCAACGCTGGGTACAGAACTGTGGTCGAAAATATTTTACCATTGACAATGTTACCAGAGACACCTACATATGTTCGATGCACTTTGTGGGTGGACGAGGCCCGACAGCTGAATATCCCGACCCCATAAAATGCGGAACACAGGTATATTAGGCCTATTAATTATTGAATATCGATCACCAAAACAAATCAAACTGGAAAGATCGGATGCATCGCAGAGTCTACTGCTGTTGACGGATACAAATTAAAGTGATGTGGGTGTCGTGGGCTCCAGCGCACCAGAAGCTTCACATACCAAGACCATTCCAGACCAGCGACAGCTCTTTATACGTGTTGGAATCACCTGTATGTCATGAATGTCAAACAGACAATCCACCAACAATTGAAGTAATTAAATTAAGTATACAAAATAAAATATTGGAAAACAGTGCCAAATTAAATGAAAGTGTTACACCATTTGCATTACGCAAGCCTGTGGGTAAAAAACAAACCTCGGACACATCTACTGCATTTCATGACACATTCAATGTTGACAGTGTCTAGGATGATGATAAAGCCTTTACATTTTATATTGGAAAAACTTACATTCAATTCATGTGTCTGTGGAATTTTTTAGGGAAATGTACAGAAAAGACGAACTATTGGAATTCTAATGTGTCTGATGCCAATAAGACTCCGAGTAAAAGACGAGGGCGCAAAAGAACTATGTCACCAATGAACCAATTATTCATGACCTTAATACGTCTACGTCTCGGCTTATTGCACCAGGATTTAGCTTAATTGGTTCAAAACCAATACACGTCTGGTTTCCACCATCATCATCACATGGAGTCAGTTACTGTACAAACAATTATATGCACTTCGCAAAGCCATGTTTGCTTCAAGAAAGAAATATAAGGTGTATAATACATTGCACTGAAGTTCATGTCCAATCGCCTGGTAACTTCGAGGCTCAAGGAAATCAGTACTCCTCCTACAAGGGATATACATCTTACAAATTTCTTGTAGCTATTGCTCCAAATGGTGATATTGTGTATGTAAGTGATGCATTTGAAGGCAGCATTAGTGACAAGGAAATTGTAAATCAGTCTGATTGTTTAGATTTCCTTAAGCCAGGTGATGTCATTATGGCGGACCGAGGGTTTTTAATTGATGATCTCCTGAATGAGCGTCAAGTGAAAATGATTAGGCCACCATTTCTTGGTAAGAGACACAGATTTACTCCACAAGAGGAAGCTGCGACAAAAGACATTGCTAAACATAGAATTCATGTTGAGCGTTCCATTGAAGGAATGAAAAAGTTCAAAATCCTCCAAAGAATCATTCCACAATCCTTGCAGCGTGTATTCACTCAATGTGTTTTCGTTATTTCTTGTTTGGCAAATTTTCAAGCACCTCTTGTGGAGTAATGGAGTGGGGAAAATGGTAAAACACAGATGCATATAATTTGATGTATATTATGTATCTTTGAAATAAATATTATTGGTAAACATTAATCCATAAAATTGTGAGGATATGCTACACATTTTTACTGGGTATGATCTATGTCTCTATAACTACAAGGAACAGTTGTATGGTGTACGAACGGGGTCAAAACTAAATTTACAGATGCAGCTATAAAAATATACAGGTGCGGCTGTAATAAATACAGCTGCACCTGTATTTTTGTAGCTGCACCTGTAAAGTTTACAGCTGCAGCTGTAAATGTATAGCTGCACCTGTAAAAATACAGCTGCACCTGTATTTTTATAGCTGCACCTGTAAAAAGTATAGATGCACCTGTAAAAAATGCAGCTGTACCTGTAGAAATACAGCTGCTCCCGTAAGTATACATCTGATTGGAGCGGAAGTAGGTATATATATAAGATTCCGGCACCGCGTGTAAATTTATGGCACCCGGTGTTTTTATAAACTTAACTGCCAATACATTAGCCAATAGGTCATGATCGTTAACTTGGAAATTGGTGTAACTTGTTCAAAAACATTTCTGATGGATATATTAAAGAATTTACGTAAACTACACTAATATTCAGTATATAATTATCATATTTTCAAGATGGCCGCCAAAAATCGGGTATTTATGAGATTTCGGTTGACTTGCTACATATTTGTGTAATGCTAAGCGCCTTCACCTATATTCAAAGGTGAATTCATTCAACTGGAATAATGTTGCAGTTAACATACTCCATTGTCATAAAAATCAAAATGGCCGCCAAGTAAATGGCAAATCCATAGTAATTTACTTTCATGAACATAGACAATTTTGACACCCACAAAAGTAGGGCAGACAAAGTCTGGACGTCTGTTCACAACACAGACGACAGTGGCAGAACATACTACATTTACAGAGCTTCAGAATATCCATTTTGAAAATATGACCGCCAGATATGCGAGTTGAAAATCCAATCTTCCGAAAATGTTTAGTGTGTCTATTAGTCGGTTCTTCTGTGTAATTTATACCAGTTTAGGGTCATATGTATGCACGATATATTGGTGTATAATTCAGGGTACACGGGCTCCAATTATGCCAAAAAGGTAAATGACCTTGAGCCAGACCCCAAATGTATACAAAACCACCAAGAAACAGAAATTAACACGCGGTGCCGGAATCTCGACAATTCACCCCAAACTATTCCTTACACAAAGTGATATTTTGTATTCGTGATTTGAATGGACCTGACCAATGGTGGCTCACCCAGCTGACCAATCAATCGAACAGTTGCCGATCACGTGATCTTGATAAGCGCACATCAGCTTCATTTGCAAGAAGATACAACCATTACATACAGGTAATTTGTTTTGCAAAGTACATTTGAGTGTAAATACCGCCGAGAATATACGCTACAAACTGTTAATTAACAATATACGAGTGGGGATTGTCCCTGAGTAGTATATAACAGTCATAATGATACAAGTTTATATGGAAGCCACCCACTACGTGTGGTGGCTTCCACACGAAACTTGTAATCATTATGACTCTTATATACTACTACCGCGAGACCATATATTTATGACATGAGAAGATACACCCTATTAGAGATAAAAATCCCTATGTTATACTCAGTATATATATACAACAATCTGTCATACTTTTATTACCAATAAAATAACAACTGACACCCTATTAAAGATAAGAAATCCATAAGTTATACTCAGTATATTTACAGCAATCTGTCACAAAATATAACTGACACCCTATTAAAGACAAGTTATCCATATACTCAGATATATATACAAACAATCTGTCATACTTTTATTACGAATAAAATATAAACTGACACCCTATTAAAGATAAGAAATCTATAAGTTATGCTCAGTATTTTACAGCAATCTGTCACAAATATAAACTGACACCCTATTAAAGACAAGTTATCCATAAGTTATACTAAGTATATTACAACAATCTGTCATATATTATTACGAATAAATATAAACTTACACCCTATTGAAGATAAAAAATCTATTGGTTATACTCAGTATAATGCCTACCATAAAGCAAATGAGAGAGTAAGCTAAGAGTTGGGGAATTTCCCTAAGAGGTTTGAGACTCAAGAAAGATATAGCAGATAGGATAAGTGACGCGCGAGCCGTCGTCTACGAGGAGAGGCTGCGGCGTGCGGTTTCGACCGGACGACTGCCCGCCGACCCCGAAAAACGCTCCGAGAAATTGGAGAACGAGACGACGGCCAGTCTGCGCGCCACCGCTTACGCGCAGCGTGTAAAAGAAGATCCCAGCGCACGTAGAAAACCCCTATACAAGGCGTACTACAATAAGATTTATCAAGGGTTGGTGGGGGGACCTCCCAAGAAGAGGAGAGATATCGCCAGAGCTTTGGTGGAGGAGGGTCCCAGGATTCTCGCCGAAGAAGCCGAAGTTAGGGAAACTGTTGATAGGGGTAGGAGGAAGATAGTATGGACTTTCGAGAGGGGGGTAGACGGGGAGATCGCTAAACGCATAATGAATAAAATTCGCCCAGAGAGGACCACGGCATGTTACCTGAGGTATTCGTGCTCGTATCGTATTAGGAACATAGAGACCGACGCTACTATGATCTATCACAAATCAAAGGGCAGTCCGTGGATAAACGAGATAGCCAAAGCCGAGAGTTGGATATCCGATAGAGAGAAAGGTCGAATGGACATCGACAAAGTCGATAGACCAAACACAAAATGGACCTTCGTTCGTTGGATATCGGTCGACAAGTCGATAGACCAAACACAAAATGGACCTTCGTTCGTTGGATATCGGTCGAGGTGAAGATGATCATCGACGTGCAACAACTTCTCATGGGAGCGGGAAAACTCCCAGACTGGTTAAGACAGAAAAAGGGAATGTATTCCGTCGACACGTACGACGACTACTTGTGTCTGTTTAGGTGCATAGCCATCCAACGTGGAGGGAGACCCAACGGGTGTTGTAGGAAGGCACGAGCTCTGGCTCGCGAATACCTCGGGCACGATAACGGACCGGGTAGTAAGGGAATCCCCCTGGATTATATTAAGAAGGTAGAAGAGCGCTTCAAGATGGGCATTCACGTTTACGAGCCCACCGCCGACGGAGTGTGGTACCTCATGAAGGTTCCGGCAAATTACGACGTGGTTGGGGGGAAGACAATGACGATAGGAATGTTTGGAGGTCACTCGTTCCTCATAACGAATCTCCGCAAGATGACGAACGAGTACGGGTGCACCGGATGTCAACAACGGTTCACAAAGTCGTGTAACATGCACAGGCACGCGACCACCTGCATGGGTGGGAAGACCGAGTAGACATGTCCAGGTAAGAGGGTAGAGAGACCACAGTCGGCCTACGAGAAGGCGTTCTATCCTAAGGGATCAGCGAGTGTGAGGTCGATTCAATGGTTGAGCAGAGAAGAGGAGAGGGTGGGAAAGCACATACATCACGCCAACTGCGGTCACGGTGGTGAGAGGTGGGTGGCCGGTGATCCGGTCGACGGTTACTGTCACGAGACCGAGACCGTGTTTCAGTTTCACGGATGCTACTGGCACGGGTGTCCGAGGCATTGCATGAGAGGTAACGCGAGATCGCTGTACAAGAGGACGAAAATTCAAGACGCCAAGATAAGGAAGGCGGGTTACGAGCTGGTGGTGATGTGGGAGTGCGAGTGGTTGAATGAGGTAAATACCTACTATCCACAATCGCCACGCGAGGAGGAGACGACTCTGTACCCTCACCAGATAGTCTACGACTTCGAGGCGTATCTCGACAAGTCAGAAACCACGCGACCCACCAAAGACCTGACCTTCGAGGTCGAGCACGTTCCTATATCGGTGTCGTTGGGGGATACGATGCATGAAGGGATCACACACCTATGCGAACGAGATCCCGACACGCTAGTCGAGAAGTTCGTGACCGAGCTGCAGATGAGAGGCAAGGCAATCAGGGAGGGGGTTAGGAAGAAGTATCTGCAGGCCGACATAGATATGTTATCGAAGTCTCAGCAAGCAAAGATTATTTCTTGGATTGACCAAGTCCCGGTGGTGGGGGTCAACTGTAGCAGGTACGACCTGAACCTTATCAAGCAGTACTTTGTAGAGAAGTTGGCGGCCACCGTGAATAAGGAAAGAGAGCCAGCACGACGATGTTTCTGTTTACCCCGGAGTTTAAATTTATCGACATCATCCAGTATCTGGGACCCGGTACCACGTACGACCGGTAGGTTAAGGCGTACGACTGTAAAACGGTAAAGTCTCACTTTCCGTACGAGTGGTTCGATAGCGCGGACAAGCTCGACCATCCGGGGCTGCCAGACTATCCCGAGTGGTACTCGAAGTTGAAGGGTGAGTTCCTACTGTCGTTGTACGAGTGGAAAGAGTGTAAGAAGGTATTCCGAGAAAAGGGGATGAAGACGTTCAAGGAATGGTTGCAACACTACAACGAATTGGATGTAGGACCGTTCCTAGAGGCTCTGACTAAAATGACGGAGTTCTACAAGGGAAGAGGCGTGGATATACTCAAGGATGCTGTGTCTCTGCCCGGTGTTTCCCTTCAGTACCTACTCCGCGGGTCGATCGATGGGAAGGCGGACACACCCGAGCTGTGGTCACCGAAGTCTGAAACTTACGAGATGATGAAGCAGGGATTGGTCGGTGGTCCGTCCATAGTATTCTCCAGATACGCCGAGGCTGGAAGGTCGACGATCAGGGGTCAGGTGGGGAATCGGGAGGAGAAGATGTGCAAGGCTGTGCTGGGGTACGATGCCAATGCTCTATACCTATCTACTCTGTCGAAGGACATGCCGTGTGGTGAGGAGCAGATATGGACGTGTGACGACCCGGAAAGACAGTCGTATATAGACCGTTTCGTGAGGAAGGTCAGGAGTGAACAGTGGTTCGGATTTGCGGAGTTGGATATAGAGGTCCCTGAAACGTTGAGAGACAAGTTTTCGGAAATGTCACCGCTGTTCGTTAATCGAGAAGTCGATGAGAACGAGGTTCCGCAGCACATGAATGACTACCTGGCCGGGACCGGTAGGAAAAGAGTCGAAGGACAGAGAAAGCTCGTGGGGGCAATGTCCACCAAGAAGATGATCATATACTCCCCGCTGCTAAAGTGGTATCTGGAGCACGGTCTGATCGTCAAGGCGGTGCATAGGGTGATAGACTACACGCCCGGCAAACCGTTTCAATGGTTCGTTAAAGAGGTCACCGCTGTCTAGACGGACGGGGGACGTCGACAAGAGCAAGGCGGTGTTGGCGGAGATATTCAAACTGGTTGGCAACGCGTGTTGTGGCAAGCTGATAGAGGCACAAGAGAGACACCTGAACACCACATATACGAAGGATGAGAAGACTGTCGATCGGGCACTGAGGTCGGCGTGGTTCGAAGACCTGGAGGAGATTGGGGAGGCTTACGAGATATCGAGCAGGAAGACTCGAGTGGTGATCAACAGACCGTTTCAGTGTGGCATAGTCTACCAGTTGGCCAAGCTCCGGATGCTGGAGTTCTACTACGATTTCTTGGACAAGTACGTGGATCGCGGAGATTTCGAACTGATACAGATGGACACTGACAGCATGTACTTCGCGCTGTCGGAGAGGACGCTGGCGGCGGTGGTGAGAAAGAATATGAAGAGAAAGTTTAATAAGGAGAAGACCGAGTGGTTGGCGTGGGATGTGTGGAGCAACAGAACTCCGGGACTGTTCAAGCTGGAATTCGAAGGGGATAGAGCCATCGCTCTGTGTAGCAAGTGTTACTACGTGAGCGGTGATGGAAAATCTAAGCACTCGGCCAAGGGGATGTCGAAGAGATGTAACGATCTGTCTTGGGGAAGGTATAAGAATGCTCTCGAAGGGGGTAGGGATATGGCGGAGAACAGGGGATTCCGAATGATTAACGGGGTGATGAAGACGTACTGTCAACAAAAATTAGGACTCTCGGCGTACTACGACAAGAGGAGAGTGATGGAAGACGGGTTACACACCGAGCCTATAGGATGGATAAAAAAAAGAACTCTGAGAGAATACTAAAGACTCTGACGATCCGGGGGTAGCTGAGTGTCAGAAGGCACCGCGAGAAGTTCTTCGCGAACAAACCCTCGAGTGATGGCCCATCATCCAAATAATAGAGCACGGGCTCATCGGGCTTGGTAATAGATCGATCTAGATGATATACATTGAGAGACCACACAGGATCAGTCGCGCGGCGGCTGCCACCTTCGAGCTCTCCCGGTTGATAGAGGTACCGGACGTCAATATACGATGGAAGCCGTTGCTCCTCTAAACCAACGGGTCGCCCGCGCGAGACGGCAGAGGGCTCGCTCGTCACCTTTTTAAACTTGATAGCATCTACGGGCTTCTTACCTATCAATCTGGTTACCTCTCCGTTCAGTGCGGAGACCACGGCGGGCAGTCTGGCCACCCACTCGGTCGATCGCGAATGAGGGTCTACAAGTTCTTTGGCGTATTGGTGTCCGAACAGTCTCTCAGCCAGTATTCGATTGAAGCGCTCCACGATCCTCTGGTCCCGGTGGATGTTGACGCGGCCGCGTCTGACAGAAACTTCGTGCTTAGACAATAGATGAGAGACCGCGCCCATGAACTCGCGGCGGGATCGACCTGGAGAAGATTTCAGCGCGTACTTGTACGTCTTACGACTGACGCGATCGTGAGGGAGAAACAGGAGATCCGCTTGGTGAACTTGGTTCGGCACCGGCACGTCGAATTTCGGGCGCGGAATATTGTGAGGCGCGGGTAAATAGATCTGCCAGATGGCCTGCTTCTTGAGCCATTCCTTGACAGCGTTTTCTGAAACCTTGGTCGCCGCCGCGATGTTCTTGATGGCAGCGAGTCCCTTCCAGTAGCCGCGGGGGCTATAGTACGCGTTCGCTAGCTTGCGCGTTAGGCGAACCGATAGTTTGGTATTAAGTTTGCGCGTGTTCATCGTATGCGATGTATTCTAATATATCGGACAATCTCCAACATGCCCTCGCCAGATCGTCCGGTAACTGCGTCGATAATAATAAACCTTTGTTGGAAGTACAATCGCGCTTGGGGGTTAAGTTCTGAAGGAAGTTGGGAAAATCTAATCCCCCAGGATTGGTGAAGGAATCTAACATCCGCTTTTCGAAAAGGGTGGCCGCATTTTCGTCCTCCCGCCACGTCTCGAGAGAATCTCGGGCCAGACGAATCATACCCTTTGCACCAGCTATGCGGTGTTTAAGGGCAGTGTAGCCTACATCAATCATAGCAAAATAAAGTTCGTCAATTAACATCGTTCTTTTTTATATATTTATAAAAAAAATTATTTAAAATAATTAATTTAAAATCTCGATTGAATATAGTAGCCGACGAGCCCCACCACACCCATTCCCACGACGATGAACGCGATCTCGCGGTCTTTTTGGGGCTCTGACGGTACATAGAAATCTGAAAGTTGGGGCTCGCGATCCAGCGGCGCGAGACTTTTCTGCGGATATGCCAGCGCGTACTCGCGGTTGGCTTCTTCAACGTTCTGAAAAGTTTGTGCGGCGTGATTTTCGCGGCGAAGCTCTTCATTGACTCAGTCAAGATGGGCGGTTCGTTTTTTTGACCACGCTTCCTTTGCGCTATTGAGTTGTTCTACAGCTAAATCGTGACGCTTACGCTCCTCATCCACGTTCGAGCTTCTCATTTTAGAGAATATAAAGTTGCTACCGCTGAACGCCAATGCGTTTACAAGCGCACCACCTACTATTACTGCGATTGAAGCCATTTATTTCCATATATTAACTGGTAGAATTCCAGCTTTAACTAGATAATCTCGGGTCCAAACTGCGGCCGCTACATCTAAGGTCGCGTGATAAAGCGCATTCACTAACATTTTACCATCTTGTTCAGCCATTATAATTATTGCATATAAAAGGGGTCACGATCAATGTTTAAATGAGGCGCGTCCAATCGCGATTGGTGTTTCGTAACTTTGTTCTGAACACTGGCTGGTTGTTTTTTCGATAATAGGGGGTATTTCCACACGCACAAGGCACCAACAACTGCCAGACCACCACCAACAACCCAACTCCAATTCACGAATTTGGGTTCAATCGGATTCGCCCAACCTCGATTGGGTATTGAGTGTGCTTCCAATTCGTGAATTAGGGGTGTACTCAACTCTGTCTTCAGATGTTTTGCTGTCTCCGTCCCCGGTTGCAACAACTGTTTAGCCTCTCGAAGCTCGGCGAGTATTTTATCTTGTTTAACTTTTCGGGTGGCAGCCGCCGCCCGCCCAGCTGCCTGTCTTTTGGGATTTTTTATATGCGGTATGTCATCCAGTGGCGGAGTTGGAGCAATCGGGTTCAACTCCGTCACTCCCGCGGGTGTGTCTTGTGTCATAATTTTCAGGGCTTATAGTTCGTGGGCATATATGTCCAAATTGACAGTGTTTACCCGTGGTCAACGCGGTTGTCAGCGGAGCTAAGTACATTCCAAACTTGTGATAAATTGAGCAGCAGGCTGTTCTAAGAGTGTGACCTATAAAAGGGTCAGTCTCTAGATCGTCAATCAATCCCGCGGTGTTTGGTATAGGGAGAAGTATACTAACGGCGGTTGCGTACAAATGAATAGCCGCCGATCCGAGAGTTTTTGTCATCTCCGCTCCCAATTTGTATTCGTATCGCGCATACATTTTATCGATCTCCGCATCTGACATCTTATCCACCTGAAAAACGAGAGACGCCTACTGAGATAATACTCCGATTGTCCCCCAGCAACCAGCGCAGCTAGCCGCTCTCGTCGCGCCGCATTTTCATTTTTCATTCGGAGTCGTTGCACTCAACCCAATACCAACCGCCGTTGGAGTTGATTCCGATTGCTCTGTTGGATCATTATCTATGTTGGCAGTCGGAGTTGAGGTTTCCTTCTATTAGCTGATCGAGAAGTTCGTCGCAGTTCATTTTTCTTAAAATTAATTTAACTATTCTAACAAGTCACACACTTTAAAATATTGCAAAAGCACACCACCCGATACTTATGATCACCATTATGCTCGCAACAAAGCTCGCAGCGGAGCACCAAATTGTTAACATTGTTAACCATTGTTCAGCATTTGTTCAACATTTGTTAAGCATTGTTCAGCATTGTTCAGCAATTGCTAAGCATTGTTCAGCATTGTTCAGCATTTGTTCAGTAATTGCTAATTAATTATAAAATTAATTGATAACTTCGTAAGTAGTTGGTTGATCAGTCTTTAGCAAAAGCTTGGCGTGCTTAGTTTCCGAAAGCATCCGTCTAACCTCCATGCGCTCCTCGCGCGTTGGGATAACGTCATTCTCTCGAAGACAGTCATCGAATGAGTCTCGGTCCTTGCAGTGAAAGAGGGCGACCCATTTCGTTTGCTCGCGCAGATCCTTGAGGACGGCGTTTTACTTTTGAGTGGATATCCATACGCTTTGCCTAGCATGGCGGCCAGAAAATGCGAGCTCGGAGAGCATGTCCTTCTTTTTGGTCATCGCCGCCTTGGCCGAGCAATCGTCAATCACGTATAGGGTGGGCTCACACTGGAATTTTTGGTATAAACCACGCAACCAATCGTGAAGCCTATCACCGGGGTCAATAACGTATACCTCAGGGTCGGTCCATATCCACGTTCGCCGCTGATAAGTATCGTTGTGCCGCACAGTGGGACACAGGATCACAATATGACGAAAGGCATCGCGATAGGAGCCCTCGAGCAAGTCTAGGATGAAAACCGTTTTTGTTTTTCCACATCCTGTCTGCCCACATATTATGGCAGAGTGGCATCTCAATCGTGAATGGTATTGTTGCTAATTTTTAATTAATTTCCTTTAGAATTATCAAATTTGTTAATTAATAAATCGTAGAATTGATTGCTAATTTTCTTAATTAATTCTTTAGAATTATCAAATTTATTAATTAATAAATCGTTAGAATGATTGCTAATTTTCTTAAAATTAATTAATAAATCGTTAGATTTAGTAGAGTGCTGAGATGTATCGGCCATCTTCGATGTTGAGTTGTGCGGCTGTAATTATATATAAGTACACGTTCAATGGCCCGGCTCCGTCCGCCTCTTTGGTTATCTGGATCGTCACACCCTCGCTAGCGTTCTCAACTTGGCGTCCGCTGCCGTGTATTTGGTCGTCGTCTCTGGCTCGCATGTCTAGCCATAACGCGTATTTGTTATTCAGGAACTCCGCGAGGGATACGGCCGAGAGATGCAGGTCTTTGGCAACCGTTGCAACCTCCGAAGAGCGCTTAGAGCCGGCAGCAAACTGCTTTCTTACTTCGTCCCACTGCTGGTGCGCGCGAAAACCCGCGCTGTAGAGTTGATTGGGAACTCCCTCGATCGTCACCTCTACCTTCGTGATTTTGGGGTTATAGAATTTGTCAGTTTTTCTAGCACTGAACGCGAACCGAGCATCCTCGAACAACATCAGTATACCTTTCATAGAGCGGGCGGGTACGTTGACGTTAATATTCCACAATGTGTCGCCTTTGTCTTTCGTCATCTTGCGATGGCGAAGTACTCGGTCGTAAAGTATGGCAACGCGCCCGGCGTACTGGGTTCTGATAAATCGCGCGAGTTCGGGCATCGTGACCATGTCGTACTCCAGCGAAACATTATCGATCGTATACGTCGATAACATGTCGCTGGTTATGAGAACTCGGCCGTAGTCGTTGAACGTTAGTTCGTATTCGAGGCGGTCAGCCAAAGCGCTCTGATAGTAGGGCATGTGACTCTCCAGCAACTCAAAGTCGAGCGGGATGTAGAAGCGGTTGCCGTAAGCGCTCACGACCGCATTGTCACTCGCGTTGTTATCTACCTTGTTACCAGCCCCGATTCTAAGTTTGGTTACGTTCTTATTTTTGCTGGTGTCAATACCCTGATAGACAGCGTTTTCGCGCTCTTGCGCCGTCTTCCATAGGTCCTGATAACAATGGTAGACGTCACTGTCGTCGATCGACATCACCTCATTACCAGAAATCTTTATCATGGTCTTCTTGACGATGGCGCGACCAAGGTTCTGAACGACGGTTCGGTCCTCGTCCGTCGACGTCAGCGAAATAGTGAAAGCGAGGCGAACAGTACCCGGCACAATGACGTCGTTAGCTCCGAGGTTGGGGAAGCGGACCAAGAGCTGCTGGTTCTGGTCGATCGTCGATGGGTTGTTCGTAATAACGACACTCTGTCTCACGCCTTTTGCCCCTCCCCGAGGGGCTCACAGCAGTCTGCGGTATGGATTGAGTTTGCGACCGTATTGACTCGAAGACATAATTTAGTGAATCTATATTAAACCCGTATGGTTTTGTCTTTAATACATAATTAATTTTAAGAAATTAATATGGCTGATTACGATAATGACATGTATGAAATCGGCAGAGACGATTACCTCGATGCGGATGATGATGACATAGATGATTATAATGACGAAACGCCCTTGATACAGCCTCCAGTTCCAATCCAATCGGGGAATTAGGTGGCGCTACTACTAGTCAAAGTCGGGAATTACTCGAGGGAGCTGTAAACGACTACTACAACAGTTTGGCAGAAAAAGGTCTGGTCCCATCTGTCGGTCGCGACTACTCCAAGTTCAAATTTGATCTGAACGGTAGATTGCGACTAAAAGCAGCATCAAATATCCCAATCATCAACACGAGGACCTGTAAACCCCTAGCGCTGGGTACCATTGCCGGAAACCCGGGCGGTGGCCAACTCGTAAGGAACGAGCTCGGATTCGTAGATTGGAAGAAGAATACGAAGATTGTTTTGAGTGCCGCAGCTGTAAGGGCCGTAAACAACCTAAAAGATAAGATGGACGACTCGACAGTTTCTATCGAGCTCAGCGAGCTCAGCGAGGTCCCTAAAGTAGCCACCGACGTTATTAACGCGGTGGAGACCACGTTCAGCGAAAACTAAATACTCAACCTCGAACAAGGGTCTAACGATGACCCACCGTTACCTCTTCGCGAACTCCGGTGCCTCGATAAGGTTATGCAAACGGTCCGGGGCGAACTGGTCCTTAACCTCGCCAAACTCTCGTCGCTGGATGAACATATTGCGCTAGAAGAAAGAAAACTGGAGGAAGCTGGTGACGATAGAGAATCTACCGAGCGGATCACCGAACGCCTGCGGTCGTTGCGGGACGAAAGA